>JADBJO010005115.1:140000-157500 GCA_016801955.1 Conus betulinus
TCGCGGAGCCGGCGCGAGTGTGTTCTCTCCCTCCAGAGGGCGCCACCACGTCCGTCCAACGACAGCCCCCATGGACCCGCCGATACCGGTGACCCCGATGGAACCAAACCCAGGCCACAGACGTGGAGAAGACCATCGAAAACTGAGGTCACCATGAGAGCAGGGCATGAAGGGCCACAGAACTTGAGACATTTTTTTTTTAATGCTGATCGATGAGAATGAGGATGATGAAGATGATGCTACTACGGATTTCCATTCGGTCTGAGACTACATGACAGGGCTGTACTCTACGCTTCCTTTCATAATATATCCCGGCGTCAACCAGGCCCGAGTGATACAGGCACCTGCAGTGTTGGTCAGGAAATTTGAGCAACACTCTCAGAAACGCATCCATTAAGTGGATGAAACTCGACTGTGTGGTCCCAGTCTTCCCAACTGAGTCCGCAGCAAACTCAACTCTGGGTAGGAGCCGGTCGGGGGGCAGAAAACCAACATGACTTCTGATGGGATTCGAACCCACGACCTCCCTCCCCGGGAGTCCGCGACGCTAACCACTTCGCCACGGCGGCTGGTTCTATTGCCATATTATGACCAAAAGTGGTAGTAATCCTATCTTTATTTTTTATGTTAATATTCTGATCATCATTATTACCATTATAATTATTCCTATCATCATTACTACCTCAACTCACACATTGTCTTCTTCTTGACAGCCTCGTTTTCATTCCACGCCCATCTTGCGCTGAAGTGAATGAAGATAAGTGATCGCTCGTTCATTTTCGTTGTCCTGAGTGTTTTGTATCTTGCCTGAAGAAGACCTAAGAGGTTGAAACGCGTCATGTTTGTCTTGTGATTCGTTTGTCTACGTTTTCTTGGCGGTTCGCTATTAATTACGTTTAAAATTTGTTTAGATTTCCACCTGCAGTCGTCTCACTCTGCAACTAGATCAGGTGACTTCGTCAGGTCGGCACCTGGAAACAATAAATCATAAAGAATGAAATCGCTTTGCTTCCGCGTACTTAACTCGAAACTATTGCTTCTTGCTGTGCCCATTTACCTCACACTGGTGCAGACAAGATGCACACGAAACAAACAGGAAACCATCTACGAGAAAGATCAAAACTTGTTGATAGAGGTGGAGTCATCATGCACCCACATCGTTTTTGTACTCCCAGTGTCTGTCGCTCTCCGTCCGTGGTCAAAATGTGTTCAACTCGCTCGAGCCAAAACTACTGGGCCGATTTTTTCTGAAAAAATGTGTAGGTATGTTTATTTATGGGCCACGGATGATGCCCAATGTTTGATTTTACCCTTATGTCCGTTACTAACGACTATAACGGTCCATAACGGTTTTTCTTCTGTATGGAATATCTCAGAACGTACTTGGCCGATCTTTCTGAAAATGTATAGGTATGTTCACTATGGGTCACGGATGATGCCTGATGTTTAGCAGAATAGCTGTTACTTACGGCTATAACGGCCCAAAACGGTTTGTCCTCTTTATGGAATATCTCACGTGTATTCAAGATAAACCGGGAATACGTTTATATGCTTTGCATCTTGTATTATTCTAGGTTGCCATTTCACCTTTTTACATCTTGTCTTGTCCACACGACTAAATTGATTCCATGTAACATTTCAAACATTCTTAACATCCACCCGTTTCCCCGCTCTCCAGCACGTGTTCTAAAAGGAACTCAGTGTCTACATTCCGTTGAAGCATTTCACTCTGAGTACTCTATTTCATTCACTCCCCATCGTTGCGCATATTTTCTGGGGAGTTTGTCAAAGTTCTTGTTCCGTCAATCATTGATTTCTTTGGTGTTGTTTGATTTCTCCTTCTCGCAGCTCTCTTGATTTTTTTTTTCATATTTTTTACTTTGGCCTCTGACAGGTGGCCTTGACTGTTGGACTCAATTGATCGTCGCTACGTGCTCAAAATGTGTGGAGTCAATGATTAGTTTGTCATTGTGTTTGATTCCCGTAAATCAAACTTTTCATAAGATTTCACGATATGTCAATCTATGATCAATTTATGGTGTTTGACGTATTCTACACCTTCCATTCGTTCTCTCAGATCCTTATTCAAGTAAAGGCCTCCAACGAGGGTGAACCTCGTATAAAGATTGAAGACACATTGGATGAACACAGTCTAGGACTGGACTGGTGACAACATGTCTATTTTGTTTCACATTTTATTGGCTCAGTATTAATCATGAAAAAATCATCAGGTTTAACATCTACAACCATTCCCGGGGGATCTCGTTGACAGGGACAACCAACGTGGAAGGAAGGCGAGCATGGGGCATGTTGAACGCTACACCAAATGCCACCGGTGTGATGACACTATAAGACTGATAGCAGAAATGCAACTAGATATGATGAGCATTCACAGGTATTTAAAATCCAAGGCGTGGCAGTCGAAGCCGCTGCTCTACCAAAATGACTTTTTGTTTCTGTTTTAGCCTTTTTCTGTCACAGTACTTACAAACGACATCCAGGGCAGTTTTATACGCCTAAGATTGTTTTAATCCAGAAGTTGTTCTTCGTTTCATGCCAGTCTGTAACTTTGTAGGAACGGATACAGATGAGAATGTATATGCTTACGAACACACTGCTGATACCGATCCTGCAACAGGATTTTCCCTGGTGAGACCGTGAACATGTGAGCCACACCAGGCAGAACGTGATGCAGCTGTTGGCTGAAAGTGATACAGCTGAGAGAACAGCACATGACACACATAAAAGCAAAAAACAAAAACATGAACAGAGATGGGCAGGACTGTTTCATAAAACGTACCGGGATTCAACTGAACAGACTGACGATCTAATGCCTTACCTTATTTGTCTGACAGTATGCCATCCAAACTACTTTGTAAATGAATTTTGTATGCAATGTACCTTTCTTATAGTAGAAACGCAATACCTATGCCCCCTAAATTCTCTCTCTCTGCCTCTGTCTGTCTCTGTCGGTCTCTTTGTCTGTCTGTCTGTCTGTCTGTCTGTCTGTCTCTCTCTCTCTCTCTCTCTCTCTCTCTCTCTCTCTCTCCTCTCTCTCTCTCTCTCTCTCTCTCTCTCTCTCTGTGTGTGTGTGTGTGTGTGTGTGTGTGTGTGTGTGTGTGTGTGGTTTTGCTTATTTTGACATCAGTTCACAAAGAATGTTTTAGATACGGATCTTACATTTGTTTAGCCTTGCCAGTTATATCAACGATCCCTGGTACAAATGGGCGTGAGAAAATCACAAAACCTGACAATCACTGTTTCCAACACTTCCTGAACTCTCGTGGGCAATGTGGATTCCTTTCATCATGGGCGGTTTGATGGCTCTTTTTTTCTACACCTGCACGTCCACGGCAGTTTACACACCTAGGATTTTCCAGCCGGAAGTCACCCTTCGTTTCATACCCGTCTGGACTCCTTTGGTGTCTGTGTTGTTTGAAGCCCAGCTGGCCACGGAGCAAATCAAACACAGAGCCATGTCATGAAATAATCAACATTCAAAAGCACGTCACTGAACAGGTAAGTGACTAATCTGAGTCAGAATCTGTCACTTTTCATCTTAAACTTCACATTTTGCTTTCTCATGTTTTAGTTTTGAAGAAAGTTAGTTGAATTAATCAACTTCATAACCGGACGATGATAAGCCGTGTGCGAGGATTTCAACAAGTGGACGGCATGTGTCACTGCTCCCCCCCCCCCCCCCCCCCCCCCCCCCCCCCCCCTTTGCAGACGGGCAGTCGTGAAGTTATATGCAGCACAATCCTTCTGGAACGTTTGACCATTTTGTTTCCAAATGCATCCGCAACCGGTCTGAAACTTGGAAACTGAACCATCAGCGTATGCCGGTGCCACGACACTCTATTAACCTGATTTCGTTTCACCCGCCCTCTGAATTTCTTTTACGTTCTAAACGCATTCTGCTCATGTGACCTTGGTGCCTGATTTTATTTGAAAATTAGACTTATATTGACGATAAAAAAAATTCTGTGCTGCCCTAGAATCAAGGACATCCAATATTCTCAATATGATTACCTTGAATCATTTCCCTGAAGGCCACTCCAATATCTGGTCTGAAAGATTTGATTGGATCATATACGCTTCTAGACTGCATTCAGCTTCCTAGTTTTTGGTTACCCAAACCCTATTATGTTTGAAATCCATTGATTGCCATGTGCTATGTTTAAGTCCCTCCCTTCTAAATTCAAAGAAAGCGAAAGATTTCTTCTTTACAACATAGAGCCTAATCTCGATGTAGGTCTCTTTGATAGACCGGGAACGTGGTGGGAAAAAAAAAAAAGCTTCTAATCTCTAGCAGACCATTTCTGTCAGCTCAGTTTGTCCAGCACTGCGGTGGCCATAGATGGCCAGAAAAGCAAACACAGAACAAGGCTGATCCAATAGAGGCGCCCTCTCCATTCGCCTTGCGCCTGTCCGCCATGTTCTCTGACGTAGGAAGAGCACGTGAGGAGTGCCAGAGCGGGCGGGTTGTGGTAAGGACGTCAAAGGGAAACAGAGACCACAGGCCTAGGCAAACAACGCGCGAAGCAGCCTGGCTTCCATTGGGGGAATAATTAGGGTGGTCGCGTATACCCTGTAATGTTTGCATTGAAGGAAGGTCGAGCAGACATTGCATAGTTTCAGCTGGTGTATCCTTCATGGTTCCCCGGATCAATCTCATTGCTACATTTTGTTGTAGATAACACACACACACACACACACACACACACACACACACACACACACACACACACACACACGCGCACACACACACACACACACACACACACACACACACACACACACACACACACACACACACGCACGCACGCACACACCACACACACACACACACACACACACACACACACACACACACACATATATATATATATATATATATATATATATATATATATATATATATATATATTCTACAATACAAAACAAATGCAATCCAGACATCCTAGACGCTGGTGGGGCCACAAAAACTCCAGACAAATTGGAGAATGGATCTGCTCTACTTAAACGTTTCATTGAACAGAGGGATCAAAGAAATTTGGAGGAAAAGAAGAAATATTTGACCAAGTTAAACCAACACCAAGCTTAGACTGGCATTGATGATGAATTTACACCTGAATTGGATGACACACTAGCTAATTGCACTAAGGATAGTGCTCAGATTCAGACAATGTACGGTATCTAGATATAAAACAGCTCTCGGAAGAGGACAGAGCCCATCTGTTCAGTCCCTACCAGGACAGTTTCAATAAAGATTATGTCCCCCAAGACTGGACACACAGTTACCTGAAAGCCTTACCTAAACCAGAAAAAAAGATCATCATCGGCTAAATGGCTACTGCATACTGATTATGCAAAATATAGCAGGAAAGCTCAGAGAACGAATCGTATCAAGAACATCGGCAAGAGGCCTTGAAAAAATCATCAGTTCTCCCCATCAATAAAGGAGGCCACAGAACAGGTAAAAGTACATGGGAAAATGCGGCCACTTTTCCCTATGAAATATATGAAGGATTCCAAAGGAAAGAAGAAACACTGGCTGTTGCAATAGACCTGGAAGATGCGTACACAAAGTCCAGTTTCTCGCTTCTCATGGAACTACTCCTTGACTATGGAGTCAGTCAGCAAGACACTTACACGATGGATAGCAGCATCATTTCAGGAGGGAATTGCCGTCGTAGGATTTGAAGACTCGACGTTGTAGACTCATGAACTTTCTATGCGATGACTTCAGGGTTCTCTTCTCTCCCCCTGTTTTATAGAATGTTGACACTAAAGGCCTTGTAGACGTCAATAGAAACAGAATTGCTCGAGTGTTGACGCTAGCAAATGATGGTCTGATCTACAAGACATTGAAGAATATTCAACGCCTTCTTCCTGCGCTGAACTCAGAAGCAATCTGAAGCGATCAAAGCTAAGTGCATTTTCGTTATTTTGTTTCGTCTTTGTTTCACCTGAGGAAGATCTAAGAGGTCGAAACGCTTTGTGTGTTGTCTTGTGACTCGTTTGTCCACGTTTCTCTGGGCGGTTCGCTGACATTTATTTAAGATTTGATTACATTAAAGAATGCTCAAGAAAGAGCGAAAGCAATTCAGCAGCTGTTGAACAACATTGCTCAGTTGTGTCACGAAACTGAATCGTCCAGCAGCCCTACTTAAACCCAGACATTGGTCTGCATTCTCAGCAACAAGACATCAGGACAAGTACCCCCACCAGTTTTCCTTCATGGAATAACATTGAATCAACTGACAACCTACGCTATTTGGGTACAGACTTTGACAGAATGCTAACCTTTAGAAAGCATTTTGAGAATATTGCTCTTAAATGCAAAAAAAAGTCCATCTGCCGTGAAAGCAATGGCAGCTAAAGGCACTGAACAGACATCAATGAGATTTAACCGATTACGGAACAATAACAGGCCCGTGCAGAGTCTGTTGTGCATTATCAGGGTGGTTTACCGTCAGGCCAAAACGATCATGAAACAGAAACTACTCCCGCTGAACTGCTGCCACTGAACAGGAAACACTGACACCCATATCGGTTTCTGAAGAGTCGTTGTACTGGTCCCTAACGTCGTTGCCGCTTCCTACCCTGTACTGGACTAATATGCTTGTCCACGGAGGCGCTGTTTGGTAGGCCTCGACCTGTAATGGGGTAGCGTTCCATGGTGGAGAGAAGGGAGGACTGATGCCTACACTCCTTGGACTGGAAGCCAAAGCTTTGCTGACATGTTTGACCCCATTGTGTTTTGGCTTGATGGGTTGGGACAAAAACTGTGCGTCACCATTTTGTTTGTCTGCCAGTTCACACATTGCCTCCCCTCATTGCCTCCCCTCTCTTGTACCCTGGGTGGCCTCACTGTTCACTGAAAAAATATCCGGGAATCTAAAAAAATGTTGAATGGGTTTAAGACAAAAAATAGTTATTCGGTTTGAGACAACAGAAGCATACATTAGTTCTTCCCTATCTGTTTTTATTTTTGTGGAAAATGCTTTGCACAAAACGTGTTGATTTTGACAAATTTACTGAGAGGAGAGGGTGGTAAGGGGGAAGGTCGGCGGTGATGAAAACAAATTATTGACCCACCTACAAATGTCAGATTGTGCTCTTTATCCCCAGTTCATGCCATTTTGTGTAAGGGTTCAATTCACAGTCAAAGCTGGTCAGGCAAGATTCGATTTCAGGTTCTGCTCTCGATATCGGGATATTATCTACCCAAGTTTGGTTGTAAGAGGTTCCTCATCTGATTCCTGTAGAGAACAAAATGGTTTGTATTGGACACTTGATGAAGACCATCACACAATGTCATCCATTGACTGATATATCTGCATGGCTCTTTGTGTGTGGTAGGACCAGTACGGCAAAAGCCATGTATGTTCTGAGCGCCCGAAAACGGATCCTAGACCAGCAGCTCGTTTCGCTGTCAAACACGTTTTCCACAACGGCCGGCCGGTTCTTTTCATTCTAATTTCACGTATGGAATCGGAAACATTTCATAGCTCTGTGAACTCGTGTTTCTACAACGTGGATGAAGACGAAAAAAAAAACGTCACGAGCAGAGCGTGTAAATCAGTTATTGGAGGAGAATAACTTCAGCAAAGTCTGCCAGATCCGTGTGATACAGACTTTTTTAAACGGCTGTCGATGCTGGAAAATGTACAAGTGTGCTATTCTCTTTCAAATGTATTGTTGTTGTTGTTGTTGGTGGTGGTGGTGGTGGTGCAGTCGTCGTCGTTGTTCTTGTTGTTGTTGAGTTGTTCATGTTGTTGTTGCTGTTATGTACTTTTCTAGTGGACGTATTCGGCAGTGTGTTCCCTATTCGTTTTTGTGGTTTACCTATAACATATGCAGGTGTCAAGGGAGAACGTGTGTTACTTTACGTGGTGTGTGTATTCAGTGCTCGTTAGTGTATAGCAAGTTTCCCTATTTTTTGTCCGTTTCCGATATCTGTGTTCACTAATGGTTTGTCTAAATGAAGTTACAGTACCTGTTCTTTGTGTCTTTTATTACTGAGTAGTAGTTGTAAATTGGTAGTGTAGAGGAAAAGTCCCAGCTTGATATGCATGCCTTGTATTTGCTTATGTGTAAGCTGACTTGTTGTTTTTTTTTTTTTTAAGAATCTGTTATAACCATGTGAATCTTAGGTATGTGCGACTGATGGATAATGTGATTCCAGTGTCTTTGTTTTGTTCTGTGTTGCATTAATTTACCGGCGCACTCAAAAAGCAAACAGTGTATACAAGTTTTCTCGCTGGTATTGCTGTTTGTGCTGAGTGTGATGGGTGTTGTTAAGGAAGTCTACTTGATATGCGTGTCTTAATTGACATGTGCACTCAGTGATAGTTGATATGGAGGACGCCCCCGTGCTTATGTCTTTTATTGATGCATGTATAGCTGTCAGGTAGTTTGAAGCAACATTCTTTGAAGGTATGTGCTTTGCTTGATTGTGTTTCTAAGGGCTGTTGAAGATGTATTAAGCCCTGGTTTGCATCGTTCGAACCTAAGGATGATGCTTATTCATTGCTTGATTTGAGTATTTTGTTTGGCAGAAATGAGACTCGCGATTTTTGATATGTTTAGCATTTTATACTTCTATCGCGTTTCCACCTTGCTCTACAATCACTGTCCACGCATACAGAAAGGGATAAAGAGCACAGTCAAGAGGGAACACAGACACAACCATAGCCTCAAGCATCATCTCTAAAACAGTGATACCAGCTGAAGTCGGTATCATAACCAGACCAAGTGTTAACCAAGAAACGGAACTTGTCACAGCAATGTTTGTGGCCTGTTAGTGGGATCCAGTTTGATTCTGTACTTTGATATTCGTTTTTGGATGACAACAGTAAAACCTATATAAACAACCAAAATAGTAAATTCATGGTTAAGACTGCTGTAAACCATTTGCAGGAGTGCCAGTCAATATAACGAGTAAAGAGCCAGATGTCACAGACCAGACTGACCATGCAGACCCCAGTGGGACAAACCAGGAAGAAACGGTATCACTGACAACACAATCCCGAAATCCATGCTACAGAGTTATGATAGCGACTTTTTTTTATTCTATTTCCGTAATTCACCTGGAAAACAAACAAGAATGAAATGGTCTAAAGTGACCAACAGTGTGATGGAAAGAGACACTTTGCTGAAAATGAAAAATAGAAAGTTACTGACTTTGCAGATAAAGCTATTGACCCATTTGCTTTCCTTTTGGATGTATTGGCCATGCAGCATTCTGTCGACTGCAATGCTTATGTCGACATGACATCCCATACATTTATAAGCAAACTGTAAATGCCCTATGGCTACCAGGGAAATTCCTCCCGAAGAGCTTGTTGAATGCAAGTGAAGCTAAAGGCAAGCTAAATTCCCGACTACGGGGCATATCTATTAACTGTAGATAGAATCCTGAATAAATCCCATGCTGTCAACGTTTTAAATGCCTTAAAGATTATGTGATGTGCAAGACATCTTAATTTGGCTAAACTTGGAGGAAGAAAAATCTCATAGCAAAATCTGTAATCTAATGGAAAGATCCCTTTAAGTGTATTGCCCTTGACAAAAAAATCCCAAGGAAAACTTTCAAGTGGATTCCAGGGTATGCTGATTTCAGTCAGCTGTGGAGACGCTTCTTACGGTAGAAGGAGATAAATCAAACCATAGCAGAAGGATGTAGACTTTAAGGTATCGACGTTATTGGAATGCGCTTTTAACAGACACACTCATCTCAGAGCATAATTTACGCGCTTTCCGAGTTTATTTGCCATCTGTCCGGAGGGGGGGGGGGGGGGGGGGGGGGGCGCTAAGGAGAGGGATCATAGGTGTGGTCATTGAAGAACACAAGCCAGGTGAAGGGTCTCTAAGTCGTCACTGGAAAGGTCAAAATATTGCAAGTTAATTAGCTTTATAGTTGATATGTTAGCAATGAAGCAGTCTGACAGAATTAATCAAACCAAAAATACGTCTATCCTGAAGTCCGTTAATAACATTCCTGTGGCGTCCAAGTAACGAAGTTCAGGAAGAAAAAAAAATGTCAGGACGGAATTTTTGTGCTACAGTACCAGTGCAAAGGCCAACACAGAGAAACCAGTGGACACAAGAGCAGTATCAAAACAGAAAGAAAGAAGGAAAAGAAAACTGGAAATGAAAGCAATACAGAAAAAACCAACAGAGACTAGGACAAACTTGAAAAAATCAATGCAATCAAGGACAATACAAAAACAACGCAAATCAGAAGACATTATGAAAAAACAAAAAAAACGAAATAAGCATGGCATCGAAAAAAAAAAAACCCCACAACACAAATGATGAGACTGGTTTAAGAAATTCATTCTGTGATCAAAAGCTTTTGACAATGATGAAAAACAAAAACAAAATTGGCAGCAGCAGTAATGGAAGCTCTCTCCATAGTGACAGGCAAACGAAGCAAAGACAAGGTTGACGATGATAGTCATAACGGTTACAAATGATCAAAACAACAGAGAAAGATCATCAGCTGAACTTGTTCTCTTCCTGTCTGCATAAAGTAGAATTAGAGAGAAGGAGGTTAACATAAAAGATGGGTTTTCAGAGTTTCATCCAATGTAAAGTAGGTTAGGATAACGAACTTGAGCAATAGTGAAACTAAATCGACGTAGGATAAAATTTGTTCCAATGACAATCTGGGGAGTACGTATAGCACATGGAAATTCCCAGACGTCTGGACACATCCTGCGAGTCAAAAGAAAAGGAGGGGTTGGAGGGGCAGAGGAGAGGGGAGGAGGGGTAAATGGAAATCGCCGTCGGGCTTTTAGGGTCCTGTCCAGCAAGACTGGAGAGGTTAATTGACAAGATGACGTGGATTCACATGGATTCCCAGCTTTATCTTTCACAGCCAAAGCCAGCAGTATTTGAGTGGTACGTGCTGCAACACGTTCTGTGGGAGCCTGCTTTCGTCTGAGCTAGTGACTGCAAAATGTGTTTTCTTTCCCTCCTCTGTCAGTCTCTCTCTCTCTCTCTCTCTCTCTCTCTCTCTCTCTCTCTCTCTCTCTCTCTCTCTGTGTGTGTGTGTGTGTGTGTGTGTGTGTGTGTGTGTGTGTGTGTGTGTGTGTGTGTGTGTGTGTGTGTGTGTGTGTGTGTCCCTGTGTGTTTCTGTGTGTGTGTGTGTGACTGTCTCTCTCTCTCTTTCTCTCTCTCCTTTTCTCTCTCTCTCTCTCTCTCTCTCTCTCTCTCCTCTCTCTCTCTCTCTCTCTCTCTCTTCAACCTTCAGAATACAACAACACACACACACACACACACACACACACACACACACACACACACACACACACACACACACACACACACACACACACATACACACACGCACACACACACATACAAACACACACACACAACACACACACACACACGCACACACATACACACGCGCGCGCACACGCACGCACGCACACACACACACACACACACACACACACACACACACACACACACACACACACACACACACACTATTGTTCAATATCCCATAACAATAAATGATATTCGTACTCCTAATGCTGAGAGAAAGCAAACGCTTTTGTAAACATGTTTGCCGACCGATGTTAGCTGCCCTGACGGTCTGACAGACACTGACAAAAGATCAGAGAACAAGAAGAAAAACACAAAACAGATGATGATCCAATACCTGATCATAGCACTAGTATCAATGCTCCCATAATCATACAAGAACTGAAAGAAGCCGTAAGAGCCATTCCACATAGAAAAACATCAACTGGTTTCAATGGAATTTCTAATCAGATGTTAAGGAACTAACCCGAGAGCTTCATTATTGTTCTCCATGCTTTATGTTGTAAATGCTGGAGCAGTGGTGAATCACCAAATAGGGACACAATCAATTATTGTTCCTGTTCATAAACAAGACAAGCCTACTCATAATATTAAGAATTATAGGCCATTTGCATTAACATCACATGTTTGTAAACTGTCGGAAAGAATAATTTTGAACAGACTTGTATATTACTGTGAAAAATAGAACGTAATTCCCATAAATCAAGCTGGATTTTGTAAAGGGCGACCTACAACAGAAATTTTGATTAAGTTAACCACAATATAAAGAAACAATTTGCAAGACGTAAAAGCGTTCTCGCTACATTTTTTGATATAAACAAAGCTTATGATCAGGCTCTTGGCTCTTGAATAAACTTAAGAACTTGGCTTATCAGGAAACATATACAACTACATTAAATGTTTTCTGAGAGACAGAGTAATTCAAGCAGAGTTGGAAAAACATGTTCAGTGAAATGAACTATATCATGGGAATCCCTCAAGGGTAAGTTATCTCTTCACTTCGTTTTTTGCAGATTAATGTATGATCTGCCAAATGAATATCTAAGAACGTCATACTTGCTCAGTATGCAGATGATATATGTATGTTGATTGGTGTAACTTAAGAAAAAAGAATACCCACAGCGAAATATAAAATACATTAAAAAGATATATCAATAAGAACTAAATAAAGTAGAAGACTATATGATGTTAAATGATTCAATCTCTCTAAAGAGAAAACAAATATTATGTGTTATTTAACAGTGGCTCGAATCCAGATAAAATGCCTACTTTCACGTTGAATAATTCATCTCTAAAATATGTCACACAAATAAAATCTTTTAAGAGTTTATTTCATCTCAAAACTGACGTGAAACAATCATATAGCATATATTTTGACAAAGGCAGGAAAAATTTTAAACTTTCTTCAAATAATCGCTAAACAAAAATGGGGACAAGATCCGTCAACATTGGTAACTCTATGCAAATCTTTATTGAGGTCCAAATTAACATATGCTCAAGAAGTCTTTTTAGTGCTCCAAAGTATTTGTTAAGAAAACTACGAAGCATTGAATGCAAGGCGTTAAAACTTGCACTAGGTCTTCCTGTACAGGCATCGTCTTTGCGTACATATCTTGAAACTCAAATGCTTCCTGTAGAAGAGTATAGGGATTTAGCATGCTGTGAATTTGTCATAAAAACACGGCCATCGAAACACATGTTACGTCTGAAATAAAAAACTGAGATCAGATACCGATTTTCCAAACAGAGCAAAGCCAATAACATCACAAGACACATTGGCAACGCACACATCAAAAACTATATCTGACTCTGGGATAAACATCTGTAAAGGTGCAGTGTCTGTCCGTCCATTCTTTTCCCCAATACCACTGTGGGAACTTCACAAAGCATGTTTCGATATTGACCACACAAGCATGAAAAAGATGAAAATATAAACATGCTAGCAAATTAGGTCAAATGTCACATTGAAGAGAATTACACCAACTGTCTAAAAATATACACTGACGGATCATGCATAAATAAAAAAAAAAACCGGCTTGTGCATTTATAATCCCAGACTTCAACATAGAGAAATCTTTCCATCTTGGATAACACAAATCGATATTCACAACAGAACTAACTGCAATGCTCATGGATTTACATTATCTAATCACTTTTCCAAAAAGTATGTTTCAAGTTCTTTTTTGTGTTGACTCTAAATCAGTTCTTCAGGCTTTAAGAGCATTCCAACTACATACAAGACCTGAAATGATCATTGAAATCAGCTGTTTAATGCACATGCTAATTTCAAGAGGTACTCAATTAATTTTTTGTTGCAGTCCCTCTGACTGTTCCTTTTATTACAATGGAAAATTGGACAGGGCAGCTAAATATGGAGCTAAACTTGGTTCTACTTGTGAATACCTTGATCTCACCCTCTCTTTACAGGAGCAGTACAACAGAACCCAAAATTTGCATAAAACGTGGAGATAAAAAAAAATATTTTGATATTAAAAATGTTAAACATAATTTTAGAGTAAACAGAACGTTATTGTCATTAATGTACAGATGGAAATTAGATGCTTTTAAAACAAAATATTTAAAACGTATATTTTGCTTTTGTGGAAACGAAATAACTACCAGTCATATTGTCTCATGTGATGACATGAAGAAATTATTCCTGTTCTGCTACAAATAACATACACAGTTTTTTTTTTTTTTACTTCACTGCACTAACCTGTTACTTTTTTGTTTGCTTAGAACACAGTTCAATTGGGCGAATATTTATAGTTTTTTTTTCATCTAATATCACTTCTTGTGGAAAG
Source organism: Conus betulinus (assembly GCA_016801955.1). NCBI lineage: Eukaryota > Metazoa > Mollusca > Gastropoda > Neogastropoda > Conidae > Conus > Conus betulinus. The sequence continues at coordinate 154,151 of JADBJO010005115.1, forward strand.
ACGTAAAACTAATGACACATACACACAAGATAATGATTCACACACCCATGCTTCCATGCATACATGCACATACACATATATTCAAACATACTCTCTGTCTCTCTAATCTCTCTCTCGCTCTCTTTCTCTCTCTCTCACTCACTCTCTTTCTCTCTCACACACACACACACACACACACACACACACACACACACACACACACACACACACACACACACACACACTCTTTCTGTCCCTCTGAGAGAGAGAGAGAGAGAGAGAGAGAGAGAGAGAGAGAGAGAGAGAGAGAGAGAGACAGACAGACAGAGAGAGAGAGAGAGAGAGAGAGAGAGAGAGAGAGAGAGAGAGAGAGTGTGTGTGTGTGTGTGTGTGTGTGTGTGTGTGTGTGTGTGTGTGTGTGTGTGTGTGTGATCCCCAAAACGCATGCTACAGACAGATATGATAGCTTATTTACACGCTCTGCTCATGACGTTTCTCTGTCTTCATCCACGTTGTAGGAACACAAGTTCCCAGAGCTATGAAATCTTTCCGATTCCATACGTGAAATTAGAAGAAAAAAAAAAACCGACCGGCCGTTGTGGAAACATGTTTGACAGCCAAACGAGCTGCTGGTCTAGGATCCGTTTCCGGCGCTCAAAACATACGTGGCTTTTGCCGTACTGGTCCTACCACCACACAGAACCATGCAGATATATCAGTCAAGGGATGACATCTTCTTCAAGTGTCCAACACAAACCATTTTATTCTCTACAGTAAACCAGGTGAGGAAATCTTACAACCAAACTTGGATAGATAATATACCGATATCGAGAGCAGAATCTGAAATCGAATATTGCCCACCCAATATTGGCCGTGAATTGAACTCTACTTTCAAAACACCATGAACATTCTGTTTTGGATCTCAATAAAAAGCAGCAGGTTTGTTCGGGGTCTGCAATACTGGAGGGCTAATAATAGCTATTAAAAACAAAGCAAAACAAAATGCACACAAAAATTGAATTTTTTTAAATTGCAACAATGAAAGAAGGCCTTTTAGATCTTTCCCCAGGAAACACTTGTATGAACTGTGTAGACAAAAGGGAGATGTGCCAAGTAGAAATTCAGAATATTATATTAAGTTTGTAAACACATTCATCTTGGATCCACCACCCCCCCTAAAAAAAAAAAAAAAAAAAAAAAAAAAAAAAAAAAAAAAAAAAAGAGAGAAAAAAATCACTGACATTTACATCACATTCAACACTTAGAGAAAAATTAGTGAACAATAACAAAACGATAGGATTAAATCAAATTCTTTAAAAATTGAACAAAATCTGGAATCAATTTCAAATTGTAAAGCTAAAGTCGCTCGGATAAAATGCGTAGAGAAAGGAGAGCAGATTCTCAATACTTTCACAGCCTTGACAAGAAGTAAAACTGTAACAGGATTGTGCAGAGTCGAAGGTGAGGGGCGATTCTGACAGAGCAAAAACAAACACTGCATGAACAAGCTTTAAAAATGCATATTCACATAGTCGGAAAACGGAAGAGGATGATATAAAACAAGCAGCCAATTCAACACTTCCATCTTAGCCGAGAAGCGCGGTAAGCAGCCATTACATTCATGGAAAACGAATCACTGAAACGTTTAAACGAAAACGAAACCACAGTAAGGGAGAGAGCATTGCTACACTGAGCGGGCAAAAAAAAAAATCTGGTCTAAAAAACTTGAGAAGAAAGCGACGTTCTGACAACAGAGTTCTTTGAAATATTTTGGGGTAGGATAGGTGTACTGTGACATTTTTCTTCTTTGAATGGTTAAGTAGAGGGGGGGGGGGGGGGGGGGGGGGGGGGGAAGGGGTCATTCATTCGAAGACAAACCATACTACAGATATGGAAAGACATAGATTTCGGAACTGGAGGCCAGTAACCTGAACAAATGCAGACTATGAAATCTTTGCAAAGCTTTGACACAACGATTAGGTGGAAATAATACGTACATCAATCAACGAGTATCAAGTAGAATATGCAAAAAGGACAAACTCTTGGAACTATTTTCAGAACTGTTGATTATGTGATTAATTACTGAAAAAAAAATGGAAAAGCTGGATGTTTTTCTTTCTTTCTTCTTCTTCTTCTTCTTCTTCTTCTTTTTTTTTTTTTTGCTGTCTCACTTTCTGTGCCACCTTAGTGACATGACTCCCACGCCGCTCATTCTGACCCCCGTCCGTAGCCACTGTCCGGCCTGACCCACCACAGCTCTGGCACCGGCAGGGAGCAGTCAATGTCAAGTCGTCAAGAGGCAACCCACTGGAGGAGACACAGCACTGCTGCCGAGTCACTTCGTTGGTGTTCAGTGGTGCCTGTTCTGATCCAACATACGCATGACAATACGTACTAAGCCCTGTACTGACGACAATAATTTTTTTAGTCCCGGAGCCGGCGTGAGTGAGCTCTCCCTCTGTAGGGCGACACCACGTCTGTCCAACGACAGCCCCCATAAATTTGCCGATACCGGTGATCCCGACGGAATCAAACCAAGGCCATAGACGTGGAGAGGACATCGAAAGTGAGGTCACCATAAGAGCAGGGCATGAAGGGCCACAGAATTTGAGGGGTTTCTTTTATGCTGATCGATGAGAATAAGAATGATGAAGATGATGCATCGGATTTCCATTCCGGTCTGAGACTGCATGACAGGGCTGTACTCTACGCTTCCTTTCATGTTATATCCCAGCGTCAACCAGGCCCGAGAAATACAAACACCTGCAGTGTTGGTAAGGAAATTTGAGCAATACTCTCACACACGCATCCATCATGTGTGATAAATCTCGGCTGTGTGGTCCCAGTCTTCCCAACTGAGCCCATTGCAAACTCAACTCTGGGTAGGAGCCGGTCTGGGCAGAAAAATCCCACATGACTCTGATGGGATCGAACCACGACCTCCCAGCCGGAGTCCGTGACGCTAACCACTTCGCCACGGTGGGGGTGTTAAGCTGGATGCTTTCTTGTCTTGGACTACCCCAAAGCTTTTAAAGAAATTCTGTACATGTTTGGTTTGAATGGCAGTTGACTCAATATTATTTTTAGTACAAAATAAGACAGGATGTTAGATTATGATACTCTTAAATATTTGCAACATTTAAATATTTGCAACATTTTTAGGACTAAAATTACATATGAACAAAACTAGGAATGGGCTAACAATTATGTGAACAAAATCTTCCCTTTATATTGGTTGACAAAATAAAAAAATCAGGAACAAAATTTCAAAGGTGACAGCTTGATGAAACATATTCAAGAGAAAAAGAAAGGAAGATTTTAATATTACCAACTTTATTAAAGAATTGAGACAAAAATAATCTAAGCGTTCT
>JADBJO010005115.1:162500-165000 GCA_016801955.1 Conus betulinus
TAAAGAAGGCGCCGCCGGGTCGTGTTGTAACTAAAGCGAACGTTTCCTTTACGCCTTTTTATCCCACAGTAAATTTCCCTTACATCTTTATTCCGCACTCTTGACTTAACGCGTACCTGGAATCCATAAAGATTCCGAGGAGGGAAGAATCTGTTGAAAAATACACAGAAAAAGGATCATTGCAAGCACAGCTCTCACACAGTGACTAGGAATTTTTAGAGAGACAGCGAGAAGGATTGTTTCGTTTTTTTTTCTTCTCCCGGTCAGTCATTTTAAAGAGTTGGAATAGCAAAAAATTGCAAACGCGTTCTTTTGAAGAGGATGCAGTGATGTTAGTGTCGATGACCATCAACATGGTGAGCACCAAGGGTGAACAACAAGTACTCCTACAATGATCACACGTTTGCCAATGCTGTCTTAACGTTTATGATTTATTCTTTCTTTCTTTCTTTCTTTCTTTCTGTCTCTCTGTCTGTCCCGTCTCTGTCTCAGTTTTTCTGCTCTCTCTCTCTCTCTCTCTCTCTCTCTCTCTCTCTCTCTCTCTCTCTCTCTCTCTCTCTCTCTCTCTCTGGATATTGCTGCTAGATCCCAGGCCCAAGACAGCCCAGGCCCAGTTTGGCCTAATCTTGGGCCTCAGTGGTACTGCGCCCTATTGGAACCAGGATCAACGCGACTCACATCTGTTTCATCAGGTTCCAGTTCCACTAGTGCGTACATCTAACTGGGCCCATTAAACAACTATCACTTTTCTTATGACCAGCTTGTATCTACTATACTTCCTACTGAGGTTTGATTTTGGTTTAAGTCTCTATTTCATTAACGTGTATGCTAGGTAATGCGCATTAGTGTAACATTTGGGTTTGATGTATGTCTTTTAACCGTGTATATATCCGGCGATGCGTAGTGTTGGTGTTTCCTTGTTGCATCTGTGTGTCTTGTTCTGTTGTGTGCATTAGTGGTGGATGAATTTGAGATTTCATGGTTTCTTTTGCGCGTTTTTATTTTGTGACTGTGGTAGGCGATTGACTGATTTAAAAGAAAAATCGTACTGTGCATCTTTTACATGGCACCTGCTAGGTAATAAATAGTTTTGATAATTTCTAGTGACGGATGGAGTTCAGATCCTAATTTTTTTCTTTACATCTTTCATTGATGCGTGTGCTAAGTACTCTTCAGAGTTGAGATTTATTTCCTGGACTATAGTAGAAGCAGGTATGAATGTGTGTACTCTGAGTTGTTTGTGTTAACGCATAGCGATTATGTATTGTTTGCTATGTTTAATGCTTTGACTGGCAGGCAATTCGTGACTTGAGCGCTTTTAATACTTTCTGTTCTTGGACTTGCCCATGTTGCTCTGCGATCACAGCCCACGTGTGGAGAAAGGGATGCATTGCAGAGTTAAGAGGTAGCACGAACACAACCATAGCTTCATAGATTTTGTCTAAAACAGTGACGCCAACCGAAGTCATTATCACAACCAGACTCAATGTCCACCAACTGATGACATTTGTAACAGCAATCTTTGTCGTAAAGTGGACTGAGAAATAGACCGGGCCTTTTAGTGGGGGTCCAGTTTGAGTCTATACTTTGGTAAGCGTTTGTGAATGACAACAATGAAGCTCATCAAATCAAGCACATGATGCAATTCATGTACGCAACAGTTGTAAACCACTTGAATGCCTGCACGTCATTGTACCGAGTAAACAGAGCCAGACGACAGAGACCAGACTGATGATGCAGCCCCCAGTGGGACAAGCCTGGCAACAATGGGACCATTGACAGCATCATTCCTGTAACCCATGCTACCAGAAGAGAGATAGCTGCGAACTTTCTGTTTTTGTCCCTCTGATTCACTGAAAAAGGACAGGAAAATGAAATGATTCAAAGTAATGAGTGCAATAATGGAAACAGACACTTCGTTTGAAACGAAAAAGAGAAAAGCACTTATTTTGCAGACGATGCTATCAATCCATTCTTTTTCTCCTTGAATGTATTTTCCATGCAATGTTACGTCGACTACGACCGTCATGCAGACATGGCATCCCATACATATGTAAGCAAACTGCAGAAGCCCAATTGCCACCAGCAATTTCTTCTCAAATAGTTTATTAACTGCAAAAGAAGCGACAAAGCAAGCCGAATTCCCTACAATGGCAGACAGACCAGTCAACCACCAGAAGAAAACTCTATGTAATTCAGATGGAAGCAGCGTTGTACATGCCTGAAGGATAGTGTGAGGTGCTACGCATTTCATCTCCGTGTTATGTTGAAGAAACAAATTCTCACAACAAAATCTGTAGTCTGATGACAACATAAGTTTTAGATGCACTGCTTTTGACAAGGTATCCCACGGAAAGTCATCAACCGGATTCCATCGAATATCAACTTGAGTTAGTCGTGGTGCATTCTTAAAGCCAGTGGACTTAATGGTTCGTACAGCAGAAAGAGAGAAATTGAGCGATTCCACATGGTGAAGGTATATTGAAAGGAAGGTGTTGAT
>JADBJO010005115.1:170000-173080 GCA_016801955.1 Conus betulinus
CAGTGGCACTGTTGTCCTCACTGAAATACCCCATGTGTTCTATGACGGGCTCATCATGCGGTCAAGAGGCGCGGTATAACCTCTAGCCCCAGGGTGGGATCCTCGGAGAAACAATCCCCCCTGTGCTCACAGGGCAGGACGTTCGGGCCATGAGCTAAGGGTGAGGCACCCTGAAAGAAAACTCCAGCGGAATACGGAGGTATCGGGCCACTGGCGCAACTTAAACCACGATACCACGCATCTACGCTTTCATGATGACGCAGTCCACAGAATTTTGATGTGGCACTCGACCTTAGGAGACCCGCCGGGGAGGTCGGGAGCCGGACCCTATGGCTCAAAGGGGCCCACCCCAAGCAGTCGGTGGTCGGACAACGAAATTCCGCATGCCTATGCGAGGAAGATGGAGACCTCATCCTCCTGCTGGTGCCAAGCAAACGGTACCACCCAGAATGCTCAACATTCTCCAGTGGAATGCAGAAGGGGTGCATAAGAAGAAACTTGGCCTGGCAGAAAGGATGCAACAAGAAAATGCTGACTTCGTATGTGTCCAAGAGACACATTTGACCGTAAACCATCGCTTTCAAGTGAGAGGTTACGAGACCATCAAGTTGGACCGTGAGGATAGAAACAAAGGAGGGGTGCTTGTCTTGGTGCGGAATTCCATCGCCGCTCAAGACCTCAAGATCAACACCAATCAACAGGCAGAGATCCAGTCCTTAAAGAACACAACATCAGGATCTACAATGTCTATTGCCCTCAAGATCCTGATCTTTCCCTCACATACATGAACATTCCAGACAACAACTGCGTGGTGGTGGGCGATTTTAACAGTCACTCAGAGAAATGGGGCTATGACGAGACGGACAGAGAGAGGCGAAGAGTTGAGGATTGGGAGATTGACACACATCTTCATCTCATCAACCAAGAAGATGATGAACCCACCTTCTACTGTAGACACCGAATGACCACATCAACACCAGATCTAGCGTTCGCCACCAACGACCTGTTCGTCAGGACCAAAAGAACAGTCCTCAAACAGCTTGGAGGAAGTGACCACAAGCATGTCAAACTCTCTATCAACCTCACCTGCAGGCTCTTCAAGCAAAGTATTTTCCCTGCTGGAATTATAAAAAGGCCCTCTGGACTCTCTTCGAGATCCTCACAGATACATACATAAAGCCAGTCAACATCAGGCAGAAGGACTCAAACAAGATGGTTCAAGACTTCACAAAGGCCGCCTTGAAAGCTGCTACAGAATCCATCCCAAGAGTAGCACGCAAAGACTACAAGTCCTACTGCCGGAGGAACTAAAGAATCTGGGAAGATGTTACGGAAGCCATGGATCGAGCAGAAATGCAGCCATCACTGGAGAACAACATAGCGCTGAAGGAAGCAACTGCCAGATACAAGCTGACCTGCGCACAAGCTGCAAGAAAAAGCTGGCAAGAGAAAACTGAAATACTGAATCTCGACAGGGATGGCAGCAAGCTGTGGAGACTGGCTAGAACCCTCTGTAATGAAACAACAAGCCACACCACTATAACAATACAAGAAAATGGAAATTGCCTGTCTGGAAAGAAAGCAGCAGACCACGTCATAGACATCTATCAAAACATCAGCAATCTGGAAGTCCCTCCTGAACATAGAGCTACAGTGCACAGGGCCCAAGGTGAACTTCATGAGGAAGAGCCCCAAGAGGAAGTCATGATCACAGCTTTCACAGAGAAGAGCTGGAGGAAACGTTGTAGAGTCTTAATCTGAAGAAGTCACCTGGACCAGACGGAATCACAAATGAAATATTCTGCATCTTGGGATGAAGAGCAAGGCAGTCCCTCTAAAAATCTTTAACTCCAGCTGGAAGACAGGATCAGTACCACAGAGTTGGAGGGAAGCAGACGTGATCCCAATTCACAAAAAGGGAAAGGACAAGTCGTAGGCTGACAGCTACAGACCCATCAGCCTTATAAGCTGCTTAGGAGAGCTGATGGAGAGACTTGTCAACACAAGACTTGTCTGGCACTTTGAGGAACATCAGCTGCTGAGCCCTGAGCAGGTAGGCTTCTGCCAACACAGATCAACAGAAGACCAGATCACATTCATCACGCAAAGCATGGAGGACGCTTTTCAAGAAAAGAACGCGCTTGCTGTCTGGATTGACATGGAGAAGGCGTTCGACAAAGTCTGGAAGGACGGACTCAGGCTTAAACTACGGCGATGTGGTGTGTCTGGGAGGATGTACACCCGGATCAGCCAGTACCTACACAACCGCCAAGCCCGAGTCAAGATTCAGGGCCAAAAGAGCAAGAAGAAGGTGCTGAGACAGGGAGTACCACAAGGAGAAGTCTTTTCGCCAACGCTGTTCTCATCTTTGTAGATGACATCGTCAGAGACTTGCCAAGAGGGGTCACAGGAGCGAACTACGCAGATGACCTGGTACTATGGTGCTCTGAAGAGTACACCACTACAGCACAGGTACGCCTCCAGACTGCGCTCAACAAGATGAGCGACTGGACAAGGAATGGCTTGTCTCTGTCAAATCAAGCAAAATAGCCTACACAGTCTTCAGCAAGAAGCAAGAGGCGAAGCTGACACTGAACAACCAAGGCTTGCAGAAGAACCCATACCTACCTACCTGGGAGTGACCTTTGACCGTAGGCTCACTTGGAAACAGCAGATCACCAGATGCTGTAGCAGGGCCAAGTGAGACTGGCGATCATGAAGAAACTTGCAGGGACGGACTGGGGGGCTGACGAACGTATCCTGAAGAGACTCTATACAGGGAGAATCCGACCTGCAGTTGAGTACGGGACATCACCATGGGCATCAGCTGCAAAGTCTAACCTCGACCATCTCAACAAGATACAGAACCAAGCTCAGCGTGTCATAACTGGCGCCATGAGATCCACCCCAATCCTGAAGTTGGAGGAGACCACTGGGCTGCAGTCATTGGAGGACAGAAGGGACACACAGATCCTCATCCAGGCAGCAAATTCAAACACCTTGAAACCATGCAATAAACAACAGAAATGAGTAGACCCCCCAAGAGCCGGCTGAAAGAGGCAGCTTCATCCACCAGTCAA
>JADBJO010005116.1:0-7500 GCA_016801955.1 Conus betulinus
GACAAAACACCCACACATTCGGCCATACAATTGTTAGCATGGTTTGACAAAATACATTCTTTTAGACATTATACTTACTAGTACACCGGTTTTTCTTTTTCGTGTCACTGATGCGAACAGCCGTGAGTGGAATGACACACGATGTGTGGGAGTGTGGAATTTCTTCATTTGGCGAGTTTCCCGTAAACAGAAACTGTATCCTGAAAAGCATCTTAATTCTTATATATCTGGATTGCAGATGTGGCAAAACAACGCAGATAATTATTCAACAATATAAAATCACAAACACACACACACACACACACACACACTCTCTCTCTCTCTCTCTCCACGTACCCACGCACATGTGAATGCATGCACGCAGATATGTACGCTCTTACAGACAGACAGACACACACACACACACACACACACACACACACGTGCACGCACACACACGCGCGCGCGCGCGCTCGCACTGCAATAAGCACATACAACATGCCCCTCTGATGTCACAAACTATAGTAGTCCCCATCAGTCTGTCAACTGACAACAGTATGCTCTGATTTGTCAGTTTTGACATTCCCCACCACTCCATCAAATACATTTCCACTAGTATAGAAACAACGGCAGTCACCATCATCTATCAATGATGTCAGTCACCATCATCATCAGCGATATCGGTCACCATCATCTATCATGATGTCGGTCACCATCATCTATCAACGATGTCGGTCACCATCATCTATCAATGATGTCGGTCACCATCATCTATCATGATGTCGGTCACCATCATCTATCATGATGTCGGTCACCATCATCTATCATGATGTCGGTCACCTCCATCATCTATCATGATGTCGGTCACCATCATCTATCATGATGTCGGTCACCATCATCTATCAACGATGTCGGTCACCATCATCTATCAACGATGTCGGTCACCATCATCTATCAACGATGTCGGTCACCATCATCTATCAACGATGTCGGTCACATCATCTATCATGATGTCGGTCACCATCATCTATCATGATGTCGGTCACCTCCATCATCTATCATGATGTCGGTCACCATCATCTATCATGATGTCGGTCACCATCATCTATCAACGATGTCGGTCACCATCATCTATCAACGATGTCGGTCACCATCATCTACCATGATGTCGGTCACCATCATCCACCATGATGTCGGTCACCATCATCTACCAATTATGTTGGTCACCATCATCTATCATGATGTCGGTCACCATCATCTATCATGATGTCGGGTCACCATCATCTTTCAACAATGTCGGTCACCATCATCTACCATGATGTCGGTCACCATCATCTACCATGATGTCGGTCACCATCATCTACCATGATGTCGGTCACCATCATCTACCAATTATTTTGGTCACCATCATCTATCATGATGTCGGTCACCATCATCTATCAACAATGTCGATCACCATCATCTATCATGATGTTGGTCACCATCATCTATCAACGATGTCGATCACCATCAATGATGTTGGTCACCATCATCTATCATGATGTCGGTCACCATCATCTATCATGATGTCAGTCACCATCATCTATCAATGATGTCGGTCACCATCATCTATCATGATGTCGGTCACCATCATCTATCAATGATGTCAGTCACCATCATCTACCAATGATGTCGGTCACCATCATCTATCATGATGTTGGTCACCATCATCTATCAACAATGTCAATCACCATCATCTATCAACATAGTCGATCACCATCATCTATCAATGATGTCGGTCACCATAATCTATCATGATGTCGGTCACCATCATCTATCAACGATGTCAATTACCATCAATGATGTTGGTCACCATCATCTACCAATTATGTCAGTCACCATCATCTTTCAATCATGTCGGTCACCATCATTTATCATGATGTCAGTCACCATCATCTATCAACGATGTCAGTCACCATTATCAATCATGATGTCGGTCACCATCATCAATCAACAATGTTGGTCACCATCATCAATCAACAATGTCGTCACCATCATCAATCAACCATGTCGGTCGCCATCATCAATCAACAATGTCGGTCACCATCATCTATCAACGATGTTGGTCACCCTCTCTACCGTCTATCAACGATGTCAGTCACCATCATCAATCAACGATGTCAGTCACCATCATAAATCAACGATGTCAGTCACCATCATCAATCAACGATGCCAGTCACCATCATCAATCAACAATGTCAGTCACCATCATCTATCACCATGTCAGTCACCATCATCAATCAGTGATGTCAGTCACCATCATCTATCAACCATGTCAGTCACCATCATCAATCAGTGATGTCAGTCACCATCATCATCAATCAACGATGTCAGTCATCATCATAAATCAACGATGTCAGTCACCATCATCAATCAATGATGTCAGTCACCATCATCTATCAACCATGTCAGTCACCATCATCAATCAGTGATGTCAGTCTTTGTCATCAATCAACAATGTCAGTCACCATCATCTATCAATGATGTCAGTCACCATTATCAATCATGATGTCGGTCACCATCATCAATCAACAATGTTGGCCACCATCATCAATCAACATTTTCGGTCACCATCATCAATCAACAATGTCGGTCACCATCATCTATCAACGATGTTGGTCACCTCTCTATCGTCTATCAACGATGTCAGTCACCATCATCAATCAACGATGTCAGTCACCATCAACAATCAGTGATCTCAGTCACCATCATCTATCAACAATGTCAGTCACCATCATCAATCAGTGATGTCAGTCACCATCATCAATCAGAGATGTCAGTCTCTGTCATCAATCAACAATATCAGTCACCATCATCAATCAACGATGTCAGTCACCATCATTAATGAACATTGTTAGCCTACATCATCAATCAGTGATGTCAGTCTCAGTCATGTCGACAATGCTAGTCTTCATTACCAGAGGCATGGGGAAGACAGACGAGAGAGAAGAGCACAATGACCGCTCAATCAAATCCGTCATCCATCCCACAATGACTTCTGTCATTGTTTCAGAAAGTACCCGTGCTTCTTCTCAACATGGTTCCATTGACATTGTCATTTTTTTTTATTGCAAAGTGGAGAAGGACAGGGAAGGGAGGGGGTGGGGGTGGAGGCGTAGGAGGAGAAACTAGAATGTGTGTAGGGGGAAAGGGTGAAGAAGGCCAAGCGGCTGAGAAAAGGGAGCTGAGGAGCAGAAGGGGGGTGGGGGTGGGGGGTTCTAGACCTCATATAACCCTGTCCATCACATCCAAGATGTTGACCTCATACCAGATAGTGGATGCAAAGTGGAAATAGAACATTCCTTCACCCTGTCAGGCCCGAGTGCTTGACAGTCGATGGTCTCAATGCCAGGATGTGTAATTGATCGTCCATGGTCTCAATGCAAGCATGTGTCATTGACAGTCCATAGTCTCAATGCCAGCACGTGTAGTTGACAGTCCATGGTCTTTATGCCAGCATGTGTAGTTGACAGTCTATTGTTTTTTTTATGCCAGCATGTGTCATTGACAGTTCATGGTCTTTATGCCAGCATGTATAGTTGACAGTCTATGGTCTTTATGCCAGCATGTGTAATTGACAATCCATGGTCTTCATGCCAGCATGTGTCATCGACAGCCCATGGTCTCAATGCCAGCATGTGTCATCGACAGTCCATGGTCTCAATGCCAGCATGTGTCATTGACAGTTCATGGTCTTTATGCCAGCATGTGTAACTGACAGTCCATGGTCTTTATGCCAGCACGTTTAATTGACAGTCCATGGTCTCAATGCCAGCATGTGAAGTTGACAGTCCATGGTCTCAATGCCAGCATGTGTAATTGTGCATTTTGTTTTCAACATAAAATACGGTATTGACATTCGCTTACCCATTAGCGCCTATAATTGCTTCAGCTGTAGTGTTCCCATTGTTTAGCGCCTTGTCATCCGTTTCGTACGTTATCTGAGGTTTCTTTCCAATGAATTTGAAGCCGACGTTCAAGTTTCCTGATAAAAACACACCAAACGCACCAAACAATTACACAAATACGCTGGTTCTCCGCAATGCAACTTAACCAAATTGTGTGTGTGTGTGTGTGTGTGTGTGTGTGTATGTGTGTGTGTGTGTGGGTTTGGGTGCGTGTGTGTGCGCGCGCGCGTGCACGTGCGCGCGTACAAAATCTTATTGGTTGCTTCACATCTAATGTATAATTGTTTCATAAACAAAATTTTCCCCAAATACAAGCAAGGCAATGCAAGAACTGACTGGAAATTATGGATTTTCAAATCTTATAACCTATAGGGCCGTGTTATTTTAACAGTTTGCAATGGGAAAAACGTATCTGTTGGTTCTTCATTCGGATAAGAGAAGTAGAGCTCAGAGCCCATTGGTTTATTCAGCTGTCGTACGAGTCTGTTTAGGTATTAATTTGCTACTATGTATCCAACAGTAAACGCCTCCAACATAAGACTGTAAAATTTTCGCAACTAAGTAAATGCCTGTAACATTAGACAGTAAAGTTTTTGCAACAAGGTATCTAAAAGTAATGCCTCTAACATTAGACAGTAAAACGTTCGTGACAAAGTATCTAATAGCAAATGCCTCTAACATTAGACAGTAAAATGTTTGCAAGGGGATGCTGAAGAAAGAGAATAGCAGCCGAGTTTTCACGACGTCAAATGAGTGGAACAGACAAATGATATTACAAAAAACAACGCGTTTTAATCGCTAGGTCTTGCACAATGCAGACTCAACACATTTCAACCTACAAGTCAACTACAGTGTGGTGCAGGGCCCGACCAAAAGGAATTGTTTAGCAACACTAGTACAGATATCATTGCTAAGAACAACAATGCATATGCATTCCAACTTAAACCTTCATGGATCATGGCACAATTAATTATATTTATCGACCGAGCACCAAACAATTACACAAGGGAAGCGTGCAGCAATGTTTTTTGTGAAAGTGACTGGAATATATTCCAGAGAAAGGATTATGTGAAACAAATGCTGTGAAATTTAACGCAATGCATACATTTTGCTTGCCTGCTAATATAAGAAACAAGAATTAAAACAAAATGAAATATGCAACAGTACATTATGATACACATCACCACAGTATAAGCATTGTCCTATACTGTACTGCAAGAGTATGCAATACAGTACAATATAGTAGAATACCATATAAAATGTAAGCCTACAACACAGTGCAATGACATGGGAATCACAGTGCAATGACATGGGAATCGCTGTGCAATGACATGGGAATCACAGTGCAATGACATGGGAATCACAGTGCAATGACATGGAATCGCTGTGCAATGACATGGGAATCACAGTGCAATGACATGGGAATCGCTGAGCAATGACATGGGGATCAATCTCATTCAGAGTGAGCCACTCACCGCTTGCCATTGTGCCAAAGCGCTTTTTTTTCTCCTGCACACAAAGAGTTTACATGTTCTGTTACTTGTAAACATGCACACAAACAGTTTACACGTTCTGTTACTTGTAAACATGCACACAAACAGTTTACACGTTCAGTTACTTGTAAGCATGCACACAAACAGTTTACACGTTCTGTTACTTGTAAACATGCACACAAACAGTTTACATGTTCTGTTACTTGTAAACATGCACACAAACAAACATGCATGTTAACAAACAGGTGGACGGATATGCCTGGGTCAATGGATAATCACATATGCAAATGCTATGATCAGCTGAATACAGGACGCAGCAGCAGCTTATTCTGATGAGTTACTATACCACTGACAGCCCTGGAAAGTATGTAGAGATGCGATTGCACACACCATCAACACACTGTGAAAGGTGCCAAGATAGATACACAGAATACACGGAAAGAAGAATGACAACTTGCGCAGCATCCACATGGGTTACTGCGTATTCAGAGTGATGAGGACACAAACGGGTAAACTCGCTCACAGAAAGACAAGAAGCTTATATTGTTGAATATAACTAAGCAGAGTTAACTCGCATGCGAAAATACACACACTGAGATGAATTCACATACAATGCAAATTCACACAGAGCAGCCGATGTAAATACAATTAACACACACATAAAAGGTGGAGTCACACACATGGTAAATATGCGTGTCGGAAGTTAATCCACACATACATAAATCTACATAAACAGAAGTGAAGATAAACACAAGGAATTACAAGAGAGAGAGAGAGAGAGAGAGAGAGAGAGAGAGAGAGAGAGATATGCATACTTAAACGTACGTGAATGTGCACGCATGTAGGTGAAATCACACTGGAGTATATAAATTATGTGAACAGAGAGGTAAACTCAAATACAAGTGAGCATGCAAACATAAATGTAAACTGGCATTAAAGTAAACATACATTTATTGAAGTTAGCTCAGAATTTAGTAAATATGATACATCAAGATAGATAAATCCTGACAGCTACTGTATGGCGATGGACTGTTTAAACGACAGTAGTGCCATGTCTTTATACTTCAGAGAACTACCAACATCCAAGTCAACACATATCTCAATCCTCTGATTCCCTGTATATCCCCCCCCCCCCCACCCCCACCCCCCCCCCGGCCTGCCATATCTCGAACCTCCACCCCTACCTTCCCCTCCTTCCCACGTTGTGACATAACCGAATTAAGCATTCTGGCGAACCTCACACATGGTTATAGCAACAGATTCGTCTTGACCTTTGGCCTCTACACATCATCCACAGCCTTGTTTCATATTTAGCTGCACCCAATCATCGCCATGTAATGACCAGCCGGCGTGGGCGATATCCTTACTTGACTATTCCAAAATTAATCGTATCCATACTCTTGTCTGCGAAGAAAGAGGAAAAAAAAAAAAAAAAGATGATTTAAAGTACATGTACATGTAAATGTGTGTGTGTGTGTGTGTGTGTGTGTGTGTGTGTGTGTGCGAGCGAGTAAGCGAGAGAGAAGAGAGAGAGAGAGGGGGGGACTGAGAGTGAGAGAGAGACTGCTGGTGTATGTGTTGGCATTTATGCAAACTTAACGTCCGCAACTGAGAGAGAATATTCATTTGTCTCGTTCGGGTAGCGATTCCTAGTTGTCTTTAAAAAAAGATATTCATTTGTTTCGTATAAATAATGACATAACTGAACTATACCACCATTACTAGACAAAATCGAATTGGATTTTTTTCAGAGCGAAATATATGAAAACATAGTTGTTCAATCTGGCTCTGTTTATAACATTATCATATTTGTTTTTGTTATTTTGTTGTTATGATCATAATCGTTTTTTTTTCCTGAAAATCATTATACTCAATAAACTGTTCAAATTTTTACATGCAATTAACAGCCAACCGCCAAGAAAACATAGATGAATTCACATACTGTGAGATGAATTCGCATACAGTGCACATTCACATGATTGCTCGTTTTCTTTTTTTTTTTTTTTTTTTTCCCCCATTCTCCTCAGCATTTTGTGTCTTGTCTGAAGAAGATCTACGAGGCCGAAACGTGTCGTGTTTTG
>JADBJO010005116.1:12500-17500 GCA_016801955.1 Conus betulinus
CAGGTACCGATCTTGTACTGACCAGGAGACACACTGGTCTATTGTCTACAGGTACCGATCTTGTACTGACCAGGCAGACACACTGGTCTATTTCTACAGGTACATTTCTTGTACTGACCAGGAAGAGACACGCTGGTCTATTATCTACAGGTACCAATCTTGTACTGGCCAGAGAGACACATTGGTCTATTTTCTGCAGGTACCAATCTTGTACTGCTCAGAGAGACACATTGGTCTATTATCTGCAGGTACCAATCTTGTACTGGCCAGAGAGACACATTGCTCTATTTTCTGCATATACCAATCTTGTACTGGCCAGAGAGACACATTGGTCTATTTTCTGCAGGTACCAATCTTGTACTGGCCAGAGAGACACATTGGTCTATTTTCTGCAGGTACCAATCTTGTACTGGCCAGAGAGACATATTAGTCTATTATTTTGCTCGTGCCAATCCTGTACTTGGCAGAGAGACACATTGGTCTATTATCTACAGGTACCAATCTTGTACTGACCAGAGAGATACATTGGTCTATTATCTACAGGTACCAATCTTGTACTGCCAGAGAGACACATTGGTCTATTATCTACCGGTACCAAATCTTGTACTGGCCAGAGAGACACAGTGGTCTATTTCTACAGGTAACAATCTTGTACTGGCCAGAGAGACACATTGATCTATTATCTACAGATACCAATCTTGTACTGGCCAGAGAGACACATTGGTCTATTACCTACAGGTACCAATCTTGTACCGGCCAGAGAGACACACTGGTCTATTTTCTGCAGGCTTTCATCTCCCAATTGCTTGGTTTTCCTTCCTTTCTCCTCTTTGTGCTTTTCAAGGGAGTCACCATACCACCTGCCAAGACTTTTGATCGGCTCTTCTGTCGCTGTTGCTATGGCCTGGTTGGCTAGAATGGTTGTGATTGTTTTAGCTGATTTTGCTTTCAAAAGTGAGAGCATCCATAATGTCTTTTGGTAGGAAATTCGTTCTTGGTGAGTCGATCGACACATCGGTCTGATTCAGTCTTTTTACGTGTTTCATCTACTTGGTGGCGGGGACTGACGTGACATTCGTGAAGGCTTTGGAAGGATCGTTTGTAATTGTCCATTTCTGAATTCTAATTCACCTGCACTGCTCACTGCTACCTATAGATTTAATGCTAAACCAATCCTTACCATACCATATCATTCCATCCCACACCACACCACACCCTACCACATCATACCACAAGACCTACATATACCATACCACAACAAATATCACACCACATCACACTTTACCATATCAAGCCATACCATATTATACATTGCATGCATAGCATAGTATACCATACCATACCATTCCGTACCATAATACTATACCATACCATACCATACTTTTGCTTTCAAAAGTGAGAGCATCCATAATGTCTTTGGTAGGAAATTCGTTATTACCATAACTATCATACCATACCATACTATTGCATACCATACCATTCCATACCATACATACGATACCACACCATGCCATACCATACAATACCATATACCATAGCATACCATAGCATACCATAGCATACCATAGCATACCATACCATACCATACCATACCATACCATACCATACTACACCATACCATACCACACCATATAACCATACCATACCATACCATACCATACCATACCATACCACACCATACCATACCATACCATACCATACCATACCATATACCATACCATATACCATACCATACCATACCGTGTGGGTTCAAAATGGCCAGTTAGGTCTGTCCACTTGGTTCAGATTGCCACTGATAGGATAACCCGCTTTTCACCTGCTGTCAGCTCTCTGTTTAACATTGACAGGCACCTGCTGTCAGCTCTCTGTTTAACATTGACAGGCACCATTGCTATAATGACCTACTTTCACCTGGTGTCAGCCCTCTGTTTAACATTGACAGGTACCATTGCTATAATGACCTACTTTCACCTGCTGTCAGCCCTCTGTTTAACATTGACAGGTACCATTGCTATAATGACCTACTTTCACCTGCTGTCAGCTCTCTGTTTAACATTGACGGGCACCTGCTGTCAGCCCTCTGTTGAACATTGACAGGCACCTGCTGTCAGCCCTCTGTTTAACATTGACGGGCACCTGCTGTCAGCCCTCTGTTTAACATTGACAGGCACCTGCTGTCAGCCCTCTGTTGAACATTGACAGGCACCTGCTGTCAGCCCTCTGTTTAACATTGACAGGCACCTGGTGTCAGCCCTCTGTTTAACATTGACAGGCACCTGGTGTCAGCCCTCTGTTTAACATTGACAGGCACCTGCTGTCAGCCCTCTGTTTAACATTGACAGGCACCTTTGCTATAATGACATACTTTCACCTGGTGTCAGCTCTCTGTTTTACATTGACAGGCACCTGCTGTCAGCCCTCTGTTTAACATTGACAGGCACCTTTGCTATAATGACCTACTTTCACCTGGTGTCAGCTCTCTGTTTTACATTGACAGGCACCTGCTGTCAGCTCTCTGTTTAACATTGACAGGCGACGTGAAGACTCGTGCAATCCTCCTTCGTCACGAAAAGAACCTATTTTTGCTCAGCATGGCTGGCATTTCTGGCGTGCATTTTATGACTGTCCCATGTAGATTGTAATTGGTTAAGAGATGCAGTATACGTTGTGTGCGGCTTATATCTGCTAATTTGCGTTTCAGACCAGCTGCCTTTCATGCACACCGTGTTTGGGACTCCATTTGTTGCAAATCTTATCACTTTTTTTTTAAACTATAAATCTGAATTCACGCATGCCCCATTCGTCTCTTGTAGACTGTATTTGTTTTGTATTGCCACAATTTGTTTTGTGCAACCATCAATTGTTGAGTCCCACCAGGTCCTGTGTACGTTCTACGTGCATTTGTTGGACTGGGTCTCCAGTTGTGCCCGTAGCCTGCATTTGTTGAGTGTTGCCTACATTTGCTTGTGTACCTTGTACAATTCTGTGTGTGCTCGGGTGCGTTCCAATAAATCAAACTGGAACAAGGCAGCCAGAATTTATTGCTTTTAAGATACGTTATCGTGAACGACACAAATGTGTTCCAGTTAGCCGACATTTGTTGCGTTTAGTCGAGCTGTGCTGCCCGTAGTCTAATTTTGCTGCGTTTAGCCGGTCATGGTTGTTCTCAGTTAATCTTTTTTTTTCCATTGAGTGGAGTCCATTGTTCGTAGATTCAACCTAAAATTGTTGCGTTGAGCCGATGTGTGTGTGTGCGTGTGTGTGTGTGTGTGTGTGTGTGTGTGTGTGTGTGTGTGTGTGTGTGAGCGCGCGCGCGCGCGCGCGTGTATGTGTGTGTGTGTGTGTGTGTGTGTGTGTGTGTGTGTGTGTGTGTGCAGGGAAAACGTCCCACAGGCAGACCACAGCTGCGATTCAAAGATGTGTGCAAGAGGGACCTAAAAGCCTTGAACATCGACCGGAACAACTAAGAAGCAACAGCGCTCGAACGGTCAGCCTGCCTGAGACAGACTGTGCAGAAAGGTCTCTCCAAGTTCGAAGAGACACTCGCTCAGCAGCACGGGGAAAAGTGAATGAGAAGAGAAAGGTTTGCAGCCCAGGCAGACAGACCAGCGTCAAACCTCATCTGTGCTTTGGTGTCCCTTCTAGAGAAGTGTGGCTGAGCACACGTCTGTCAGAGCACCTCTCGGACATCACCGTTACCAGGCCAGACTTCTCAGTGACATTGTGTGGACAGTTCCTGCTGGGATCCTAGGAAATCTACCCGTATCTGTGATGGATATTACCCTGGCCAGTCATTTTAAGAGGAGTGGGTGTAACATAGTACCTGAAACCTCTTTGACATGGTGTGTATATCAGCTGAACCTCTTTGGCATGGTGTGTATATCTGAAACCTCTTTGGCATGGTGTGTATATCTGAAACCTCTTTGACATGGTGTGTATATCTGAAACCTCTTTGGCATGGTGTGTATATCTGAAACCTCTTTGACATGGTGTGTATATCTGTAACCTCTTTGGCATGGTGTATATCTGAAACCTCTTTGACATGGTGTGTATATCTGAAACCTCTTTGACATGGTGTGTATATCTGAAACCTCGTTGACATGGTGTGTATGTTAGCTGTAAGTGTGGGTTACTGATGCTGCTGCACGATAACATTTTTGTAACGGCCAATGTTGCTAAATTAATTGTGTTAAAGTAAGAAAACATTTGCTGCTGTAAAAGACATTGGACTGCCTCTATTGTGTGGTTCACTGAACTGGTTCTATTGTGTGGTTCACTGGACTGCCTGTATTGTGTGGTTCACTGGACTGCCTGTATTGTGTGGTTCACTGGACTGCCTCTATTGTGTGGTTCACTGGACTGCCTGTATTGTGTGGTTCACTGAACTGCCTCTATTGTGTGGTTCACTGGACTGCCTGTATTGTGTGGTTCACTGAACTGCCTGTATTGTGTGGTTCACTGAACTGCCTCTATTTGTGTGGTTCACTGGACTGTGTGGTTCACTGGACTGCCTGTATTGTGTGGTTCACTGGACTGTGTGGTTCAGTGGACTGTGTGGTTCACTGGACTGTGTGGTTCACTGTACTGCCTGTATTGTGTGGTTCACTGGACTGTGTGGTTCACTGGACTGTGTGGTTCACTGGACTGTGTGGTTCACTGGACTGCCTGTATTCCGTGGTTCACTGGACTGTGTGGTTCACTGGACTGCCTGTATTGTGTGGTTCACTGGACTTTGTGGTTCACTGGACTGCCTGTATTGTGTGGTTCACTGGACTGTGTGGTTCACTGGACTGCCTGTATTGTGTGGTTCACTGGACTGCCTGTATTGTGTGGTTCACTGGACTGCCTCTACTGTGTGGTTCACTGGACTGCCTCTACTGTGTGGTTCACTGGGCTGTGTAGTTCACTGGACTGCCTCTACTGTGTGGTTCAGTGGACTGCCTCTATTGTGTGGTTCACTGGACTGTGTGGTTCACTGGACTGTGTGGTTCACTGGACTG
>JADBJO010005116.1:22500-25000 GCA_016801955.1 Conus betulinus
GTTTCCGGCATTTTTGTGGTCACCCTTCTTGTGCAGTGGAAAAATCAAACCCTTTGTCCAACTTTCTGGATAATGCCCACTGTCAAAGACTCTATTGAACAAAACATGTAAAAAACTTTGCCAGAACATTGTTTAAAACATGGAACACATCAGGCCGTACACCATCAGGTCCAGGCCTTACCTTTCTTCATAGCCTTTATTGCCTGGCGGATTTCATCTTCTGTGATCGGCTTATCAAGATCATCCTGTGCAGCCTGACACTGGTCACAGTCATCAGGAGTATGGCTTTCTCTAAAACCTGATTAACTTCATTCCGAAAATCAGAGTCAACAACTGTGTTATCAGGTTCAAAAGGTCACGAAAATAATGAAACCATGTGCATGCATCAATTACGTTTTGCGCTGGTTGCTTTAGCACCTGTGAGAAATCTAACTTTTTGCCAAAATGACCTCGAGTTTTTTTTTTTTTCAGAGCAAACATCATTTAACTCCTTCAAGATTTCATTGTTCTCTTTTTCTTGCTTTTGTTTGCATAAGGTTTTGAATTCTTTTTTCAAGTAAATAAAATGGTCCAAATCTTCTTGTTTGTTGGAGGATCGCCACAGTCTCAGCTGCCTATACTTTTCAGCTTTTGCTTGTTCGCAATCTTCGTCCCACCACGAGGGTTGTGTTCGTGAATTTTGTTTGAGTTGGTTTTGCTTGCCCTTTTCAGCTGCTCGCTGAAGTAAATCAACAAGATAATCTGACCCTGCATCAGTGCTTTTTTCCATAGCAGAAAGAAAGTGTTCATATTCTACATGCTGATTTTGTCGTATATATTCAAAAGAAGAATCGGTCCAAAAGAAAGTAGACAATTCCTCTGTGTGAATTTCTTCAGTGTCATTTAGGTCATTATCCTTAGCCCCACCGGTACCGGAAAATATAGTTACAATTGGAAAGTGGTCTGATTTCCGACCTGTCTAAAACCTTGAAATCAGCTAACAAATCAAACAAACAAAGACTTTGATACAACACAGTAATCCACCACACTCATTCCATGATTAGCAACACATGTAATTTCACCATCCCGATCCCCCTCTGTTCGTCCATTGACAAAAAATAAGTTATTTTCTTTCAGAAATTCAATAAGTCTCAATCCAAAATTGTTAGTACTCTTATCTTTCGATTTGCGTGTTGACTGCACAGTATCACACAATAAATCACGGAGTTCAACCAAAGGCGCAGCATGTCTGTCTTCATCACAAAACTCAGTGTCTGGAAGCTCTGCTGTTCGCGCATTGAAATCACCACATAGTAATAGATGAGAATCTGGTAGGATAGCATCAAATCACACAAATATTACTGTCCAATTTGTCGAAGCCTTCAAAAGGGCTGTCTTCATATATAACAGAATATTCTGGAGAGCAACATAAACAAAAGCAGCGATAATATCAAATGAGTATTTGAATATTGATTTTTTCAAATTTAATGAACACACAGTCTTCAACTTTCTTTATATAGTCGTTCCACTTTGTTTGCAATAGACTTATGTATGCATACAACACCCCACCTTTTTTAAAATTTGCACGCGTGGAAAAAAAAAACAGAATGGTCTGGAAAGGCGTTTTCAATGTCACTTTGTTTGCATGCCCAAACCTCTGAAAAAGAGAAAATCTTGAAACTTGAACAGAACATTTTAAAGGAAGCACTATGTAACTTTTGAGAGAGACCCTGAACATTCCATGCCATAATACGAAACTCAGACTTCTGTTTACTTTCTAACCTGGGTTGAGTGAACAAAGATGTGTTACTGTCCCTCGTAGTGTTACGCGATGCCACAGAGACTGCTGTGTGTCAAAATCAATGCATTCTGTATGCGTATCCAGACTTGCTAAACGCTCCGTCACACTGTTTGTATTCACTGATTCACACATACAATGTTGATCATCACCGGGGGGGGGGGGGGGGGGGGGGGGGGGGGTACAATCGGAAATCCTCCCTTTAGGAGCATTGAGAGAAAGCCGGCCAGCCCGTCATTTGTTTACAGTTTTTTCTTGGAGTTGTTGTGTTCTGGGTCATAGATGTAGTGCTTACCTTCTATGACAAGGGGAGTCGAAACGCAGAAAGGCTCGCTTGTTTGCAGATTTGGCTTCTCTTAGAAAAGGGAGTAGCTGGCGCCGCTTTTCCCTCACCTCAGTGTGAAGTCCTCTGACACAGACAGGTTCGTTCCTTTCAGCTTCCTGCATTCGGACAGCACCCTCTCCTTGTCCTTGAACTTCTCGAAGCGAACGATGACGGGGCGTGGGCCTTCTCCCACCCTTCAGGCGGTGCGCGCGTTCCATGGGACATCCTCCTGGATGCCCATCTTGTCCTTCAGCACTTTTCTTCACCTCCCTTCACAGTCTGCATACGTCTCAGTTCCTCGGTCACCAGTTTGGGATGCCGTAGAAAATCAGATTTTTCCGTCGTCCCCTACTTTCTTGATCTTCAAGTTTTCCTTCCAGATTTGTCACTCTTTTTCT
>JADBJO010005116.1:32500-37500 GCA_016801955.1 Conus betulinus
TTGTAGACCTCAGCTGTATTTGCTTCTAAGCCAGGCGCCTTGCCACTGAATAACAGACGAATTGCTTTCTAAGTCTCCTCCAAAAGTTGATACGGCGTCCAACGTCTCATTGATCGGAATTTGGGGTAGTCGATCGATTGTTTTCATTGTTGATGGTGGATGGGGTGGCTCTATACGCTATCAGAATGCTCAGCCCATCTTTCTAGCATCTTCTCTTTATCTGTGATCAGCGTTGATCCATCTGCTCCGAGAAGTGGAGAAGAGCCTGAGATGGTGGGGCCGTAGACTTCTCTCAAGCCATTATAGAAGTTTTTTTTTTTTCATGTCATTCCTGTCTGCAAAGCCCTGAATCCCATCAGCTTTGTTGCTCAGCCAGGAGTCTTGCATCTGGCGCAGCTTTGCTGGACGATTTTTTTGCGGATGTTTCTTAGCGCGTCGTTCTTTGCTGTTGACTGTGGGTCGTCGATGTGCGCTCTGAAAGCACGATGTTTTTTCCTCTAGAAGCTGCTGGATTTCAGTGCAGTTTCTCATCGAATCAGTCCTTGCGCAACCTGGTTGTGGGTCCCAGACACTCCACAGCTGTGCTGTACACCGTCTCACGTAGAGCGCCCCATGCTGCTTCCACATCGTGGTCATTCAGTATGGTGGACTCCAAGCGGGTTTCCAGGGGGCCAACAAAGGACTGCTTCGTATCGGCGACCTTGAGCTTGTTGACGTTCAGACGTTTTGGTGGTTTTACGCCTTAAGGACGTCTCTTGGGCTAGACATGAAGCCTGAGCTTTGAGACGATGAAGCGTTGACCTGTGCAACACTCCGCGCCGCACATGGGCCTTCGTGACCCGCACGTCCCGCCTGTCCCTCTTCCTCATGATGACATAGTCGATAAGATGCCAATGTTTGGATCGCGGGTGCATCCATGATGTCCTGTTGCGGGTAGGGAGGCGGAATGTGGTGTTCGTGATCAGGAGGTCATGCTCGACTCATGTCTGAAGGAGAAGCAGACCGTTGCCATTGCAGTTGCCAACCCCATGCTTTCCAATCACGCCTCCCCAGGTGGTGCTGTCGCTGCCAACTCTCGTATTAAAGTCACCAAGAATGATGAGCTTATCAGAGCTGGGAACAGTGGTGATGACGGCATTCAAGTCATCATCAAATTTGTCCTTGACCTCGTTGGGGTTAGCCAGGGTGGGTGCATACGTCCTGACACGTAATGTATGTATACATTCCATGGGCAAGCAACTGAACACCATTTCCAACGATTTTAGAGCATTTAGGTTGCAATAACTGCAAGAGAAATATATATATATATATATATATATATATATATATATATATATATATATATATATGTGTGTGTGTGTGTGTGTGTGTGTGTGTGTGTGTGTGTGTGTGTGTGTGTGTGTGTGTGTGTGTACATGCATTCATACATACATACATCAGGAAGGACACAGTTCGGAAAATCTTCAACAGCTGCCTGCTGATGGAAAAACACCAACACCGAATCGAGACTTCTTTCAAGTCAGAAACTGTATAGCTTTGCACCGAGTTTGGCTTAACGGGTTGTGCGGGTCCTCACAGATGTCAGCGTGGAGAAAGAGTTGATCCAGATCAAACAGGCATTGTGCAGCTCGGCAACCAGCGCAGTGCCCGTGAACAGCCAAATTGGGGACTACTTCCAGACAACAGTTGTTGTTCTAGAGGTGCCCGTGAACAGTCAAATCGGGGACTACTTCCAGACAACAGTCACTGTTCTACAGGTGCCCGAAAGCAGTCAAATTGGGGACTACTTCCAGACAACAGTCGCTGTTTACAGGTGCCCGTGAACAGCCAAATTGGGGACTACTTCCAGACAACATCGCTTTTCTACAGGTGCCCATGAACAGTCAGACTGGGGACTACTTCCAGACAACAGTCGCTGTTCTGAGGTGCCCGTGAACAGCCAGATTAGGGACTACTTCCAGACAACAGTCGCTGTTCTTCAGGTGCCTGTGAACAGCCAGATTAGGGACTACTTCCAGACAACAGTCGCTGTTCTACAGGTGCCCATGAACAGCCAAATTGGGGACTACTTCCAGACAACAGTCGCTGTTCTACAGGTGCCACTGAACAGTCAAACTGGGGACTACTTCCAGACAACAGTCACTGTTCTACAGGTGCCAGTGAACAGCCAAATTTGGGACTACTTCCAGACAACAGTCGCTGTTCTACAGGTGCCAGTGAACAGCCAAATGGGGACTACTTCCAGACAACAGTCGCTGTTCTACAGGTGCCAGTGAACAGCCAAATTGGGGACTACTTCCAGACAACAGTCGCTGTTCTACAGGTGCCAGTGAACAGCCAAATTGGGGACTACTTCCAGACAACAGTCGCTGTTCTACAGGTGCCCGTGAACAACCAAATTGGGGACTACTTCAGACAACACAGTCGCTGTTCTACAGGTGCCACTGAAGAGTCAAACTGGGACTACTTCCAGACAACAGTCACTGTTCTACAGGCATCCGTGAACAGCCAGATTGGGGACTACCAGACAGCAGTCGCTGTTCTACAGGTGCCCGTGAACAGAGAAATTGGGGACTACTTCCAGACAACAGTCGCTCTTCTACAGGTGCCCGTGAACAGCCAAATTGGGGACTACTTCCAGACAACAGTCGCTGTTCTACAGGTGCCCGTGAACAGCCAAATTGGGGACTACTTCCAGACAACAGTCGCTGTTCTACAGGTGTCCCGTGAACAGCCAAATTGGGGACTATTTTCAGACAACAGTCGCTGTTCTACAGGTGCCCGTGAACAGCCAAATTGGGGACTACTTCCAGACAACAGTCGCTGTTCTACAGGTGTGCCCGTGAACAGCCAAATTGGGATTACTTCCAGACAACAGTCGCTGTTCTACAGGTGCCCGTGAACAGTCCAATTGGGGACTACTTCCAGACAACAGTCGCTGTTCTACAGGTGCCAGTGAACAGCCAAATTGGGGACTATTTTCAGACAACAGTCGCTGTTCTACAGGTGCCAGTGAACAGTCAAATTGGGGACTACTTCCAGACAACAGTCGCTGTTCTACAGGTGCCAGTGAACAGCCAAATTGGGGACTACTTCCAGAGACAACAGTCGCTGTTCTACAGGTGCCCGTGAACAGCCAAATTGGGGACTACTTCCAGACAACAGTCGCTGTTCTACAGGCATCCGTGAACAGCCAGATTGGGGACTACCAGACAACAGTCGCTGTTCTACAGGTGTCCGTGAACAGCCAAATTGGGGATTACTTCCAGACAACAGTCGCTGTTCTACAGGTGTCCGTGAACAGCCAAATTGGGGACTACTTCCAGACAACAGTCGCTGTTCTACAGGTGCCCGTGAACAGTCAAATTGGGGACTACTTCCAGACAACAGTCGCTGTTCTACAGGTGCCAGTGAACAGCCAAATTGGGGACTACTTCCAGACAACAGTCGCTGTTCTACAGGTGCCAGTGAACAGCCCAATTGGGGACTACTTCCAGACAACAGTCGCTGTTCTACAGGTGCCCGTGAACAGCCAAATTGGGGACTACTTCCAGACAACAGTCGCTGTTCTACAGGTGCCCGTGAACAGCCAAATTGGGGACTACTTCCAGACAACAGTCGCTGTTCTACAGGTGCCAGTGAACAGCCAAATTGGGGACTACTTCCAGACAACAGTCGCTGTTCTACAGGTGCCAGTGAACAGCCAAATTGGGGACTACTTCCAGACAACAGTCGCTGTTCTACAGGTGCCCGTGAACAGCCAAATTGGGGACTACTTCCAGACAACAGTCGCTGTTCTACAGGTGCCCGTGAACAGCCAAATTGGGGACTACTTCCAGACAACAGTCGCTGTTCTACAGGTGTCGTGAACAGCCAAATTGGGGGATTACTTCCAGACAACAGTCGCTGTTCTACAGGTGCCACTGAACAGTCAAACTGGGGACTACTTCCAGACAACAGTCGCTGTTCTACAGGTGCCCGTGAACAGCCAAATTTGGGACTACTTCCAGACAACAGTCGCTGTTCTACAGGTGCCCGTGAACAGCCAAATTGGGGATTACTTCCAGACAACAGTCGCTGTTCTACAGGTGCCCGTGAACAGCCAAATTGGGGACTACTTCCAGACAACAGTCGCTGTTCTACAGGTTCCCGTGAACAGTCAAATTGGGGACTACTTCCAGACAACAGTCACTGTTCTAAGGGGCTCTCTGCTCTCCCAGACCCTCTTGAAACTGTACGCGGAGAATATCATGCGCGAGGCCCTTGAAAACATCAACACTACCATTTCAGTTGGAGGCAGACCCATAGGCAGTCCACGCTTTGCCGATGACATGGACCTACTTGGCAGAAGCAACGGCGAACTCTAAGAAGACCTAACCAGCAGGCTAGAAGACCAAGCCAGAGCATATGGCATGGAAATCAGTGGAGAACAGAACGAGGTGACGATGAACAACTGAATACCAAAGGACCACACGGCAGACATCACAGTGAACTCACGAAAGCTGGTAGAGGTGGAATCGTTCAAAAAAAAAAAAAAAAAAAAAAAAAAAAAACCTCGGCTCCACACTCACAAAACACAGTTGCAGCACAACATAAATCAAGGTTAGTCTAGCCCTTACCACATCAGCCATGACAAAGCTCACAAAGCTGTGGAGAAGCAACAAGATCGAATATCCAATGAAACTTTAAGCTGCAAAAAGGACTCATCCTCCCCATCTTCATGTATGGGTGCAAGAGTTGGACCTTGACGGCAGAGTTGGGAAGAACGATCCAGGCTTTTGAAATGAAATCACGCAGAAGACTGGTTCCACATGTGTTCTCTTTTCTCGGACCCGCTATGACAATTCTGCACCCGTCTTCACCAAATTTGGATTAATGACTGTTGTTGACAAAACCTGCCCTCACAAGACAAACTCCGTCGAAGGTCAAAGTCACAGGCGCGTGTGCAATGTATTTTGAATGGTATTATTTTGTCATTTTTTTTCTGTACAGTTTCAGTA
>JADBJO010005116.1:42500-52500 GCA_016801955.1 Conus betulinus
TGTGTGCGTGCGTGCGTGCGTACTGTGTGGTGTGCGTGTGTGTGTGTGTGTGTGTGTGGGTGTGCGTGCGTGCGTGCGTGGGGCGGTTGGGCGCGTGCGTGGCGTGCGGGTGCGNGAACACGCACACCAACCAACATGAGCGAAAGAATAATAACGGTAGTAGTAGAAGTAGTAGTAATGATGATAATAACAACAACAACAACAATAATGATAATGATGATGATGATGATGATGATAATAATGATGATGATGATACTAAACTACTACTACTACTACTACTACTACTACTAGTAATAACAATAATGATAATGATAATAGTAATAACTAGCATTGCCCATGCTCCACATAGTAAACGGACACAATGAAACATATTCTTTCCTCATGCACGAAGTGCTTCAGGTGTGGAAGCCACAACAACAACGAGATGCAAAGCATATAAACGCACTCCCAGTTTCTCCTGAATACGCGTGAGATATTCCATAAAGAGGAAAAACCGCCTTGGGTTGGTGTAACCGTTAGTAACGGCTATTCTGGTAAACATCGGCCATCATCTGTGACCTGTAATAAACATACTTACGCATTTTCAGAAAGATCGGCAAGTATTCTCTGAGATTTTTCCATGGAGAAGAAACCCTTATGGGCCGCCAGTAACGGCTATAATGGTAAGCTTAAACATCAGACATCATCCGTGACCCCTAATGAACATACCTACAAATTTTCAGAAATATCAGCCACATACTTCTAAGATATTCCATAAAAAAAAAAGAAAAACCGTTAGGGGTCGGTGTAGCCGTTAGTAACGGCTATAACGGTAAAGTAAAACATTGGGTATCATCCGTGACCCATAATGAACATACCTACACATTTTCAGAAACACACACACACACACACACACACACACACACACACACACACACACACACACACACACACACACGTTCGACGTATGAAAGCATTGGAAAGTATAGTGTTACATATTGAGAGTGTGTGTGTGTGTGTGTGTGTGTGTGTGTGTGTGTGTGTGTGTGTTCCTTCCTTAACAGTTAATTGGAAGTGTTTTTGCCATAGCAGCGTTGCTCTCTCTCTCTCTCTCTCTCTCTCTCTCTCTCTCTCTCTCTCTCTCTCTCTCTCTCTCTCTCTCTTCTTTTTTTAACTGATGTCGATCAGCAGATCTTCTTGAAGTCCAATTTACGGCTTTGATATTTTTGCGCACTGAACATTTGCGATATGATCAGTATATATGGTGTTTCATATCTTTGAAAAAAGGGGGGAAAAAAAGAAAAAAAGAAATTCTTAGCGTGGATTGTTCTTCTTCCCAGATCCCACATCAGACAGGTGTTCGTGAACCTTACATCCCATCAAAGAGTCAATGTCACATCAGACAGGTGTTCGTGAACCTTACATCCCATCAAAGAGTCTATGTCACATCAGACAGGTGTTCGTGAACCTTACATCCCATCAAAGAGTCAATGTCATATCAGACAGGTGTTCGTGAACCTTACATCCCATCAAAGAGTCAATGTCACATCAGACAGGTGTTCGTGAACCTTACAGCCGCCGTGGCGAGTGGTTAGCGTCGCGGACTCCCGGCTGGGAGTCGTGGGTTCGAATCCCATCAGAAGTCATGTGGGTTTTTCTGCCCTGCCCCCGGCTCCTACCCAGAGTTGAGTTTTGCTGCGGACTCAGTTGGGAAGACTGGGACCCACACAGTCGAGTTTCATCCACTTAATGGATGCGTTTCTGAGAGTGTTGCTCAAATTTCCTGACCAACACTGCAGGTGTCTGTATCTCTCGGGCCTGGTTGACGCCGGGATATATTATGAAAGGAAGCGTAGAGTACAGCCCTGTCATGTAGTCTCAGACCGAAATGGAAATCCGTAGCATCATCTTAATCATCCTCATTCATCGATCAGCATAAAAAAAAAAAAAAAGTCTCAAATTCTGTGGCCCTTCATGCCCTGCTCTCATGGTGACCTCAATTTCGATGTCCTCTCCACGTCTGTGGCCTTGGTTTTGGTTCCGTCGGGGTCACCGGTATCGGCGAGTCCATGGGGGCTGTCGTTGGACGGACGTGGTGGCGCCCTCCGGAGGGAGAGCTCACTCACGCCGGCTCCGCGACTAAGCAATTATTGTCGTCAGTAGGGGGCTTAGTAGTGGTGTCCTGCGTATGTTAGATCAGAACAGGCGCCACTGAACACCACTGAAGTGACTCGGCGGCAGTGCAGTGTCTCCTCCTCCGGTGGGTTGCCTCTTGACGACTTGACATTGACTGCTCCCTGTGGATTGCCGGTGTGCCGGGCTGTGGCGGGGCCGACCCAGAATAACCCAGGATCAGAATTCGTTTTGGACCAATGGCCAAATGACAGCCTGTATGTCTCATAATAAAACAAGAACGCTGTGGCCATAGTCACTGTCTGTTGGTGACGAGTCGTCAGCCTCTACCTCCACTATCGGCTGAGGCTGAACATCGGCCCTGATGTTGTCTGCTCCCCGTGGGGCAGAGGCTGTGACTGGAATGAACTCGGTGTGGCTGTGTAAGAGCGAAACTGGAATGAGCGAGGGTGAAAATAGTGCCCCTGAGGGGGGATGGGAGAGAAAACAGCCGAAAAACAAAACGAAAAACACAAAACAAAACACACCCAAAAAAGCAAAGCAAAACAAAACAAAAAAACACTAACAAAAACAACACAAAACAAACAACAGCACACAAAGAAACACACAAAACAAAAAACAACAACACAAAACAATAACACAAAACAAGGAAACAACACAAAACAACACAAAAACCACAAGCAAAACAAAAGAGCACAAAACAAAACAACAACAAAACAAAACAAAACAACAACACAAAACAACACACTACGCAAAACCAAAAACAAAATGCCACAACACAAAACAAAACAAAACGCAAAACAAAACACAAACAAAATACAACACAACACACACCACCACACAACACAAAACGCAAACAACACGGAACCTGAACACTCCAGAACTGCAAGGAAAGGGGAAGGTGGCCTCAAGAAGCAGAACCTAATCACAAGACACACGCTCGAACCAGCTTCTGAGAGGACTGAAACTGTATTTCAAACAATCCAGGCCAAGCCAATAGTGTTGATCGCCCAGCCGACCACGAAAAGCAGGTCAAACCTGGAACGATGCAAGACAGAAATGGCGGGACTGACATTGTCTACGGACGTGAAGTCACCCCAGTCAAAGAAATGACCCAAAGCAAGGCCTCCCCACGCCAGCTGAACTCTCCATCCTTTCGGTCTCTTCAGTAAATAGTAGTCGAAAGTTTGGATGATCATAATCATACAAGAAGAAGAAGAAGAAGAAGAGCAAGTTAAAATGTAAAACTTCGTTATCAGCATGTTTCTGAACTTGCAAAAAAAAAAAAAAAAAAAAAATGGAAGGAAAAAGTCTCCCAGATAAAGATGAGAGAAAAAAAAAATGAAAGCGTAGTTTTAGTGCTGCGGTGAATAGAAATTACATAAATAGAGTAAATAAGTAAGTGCATGCATACACGCACGCGAGCATGCACGCGCTCGCGCGCAAACACAGACACAGACACACACACACACACACACACACACACACACACACACACACACACACACATACACACGCACACGCGCGCGCGCGCACAGAGAGAGAGAGAGAGAGAGAGAGAGAGAGAGAGAGAGAGAGAGAGAGAGAGAGAGAGAGAGAGAGAGCAGGTCTGTAGCAGGGAAAAGCGTCACCAGTCCCATTCACGTGTAACAGTCACATCTACCATGGTGACGGACGGGGGGATAACCACCACCACCACCACCACCACCCCAACCCCCCCCCCCCCCCCCCCCCTCTCCCCGGAGCCCCTGGAGAGCTGGGGAATGGACCCACCTCACACCACATCATACCACCAGAACGACAACATGTTAGAATGGGCGGCAAAGGGGAAAAAAAGCCACTTTCGATGTCGGGCCGTGGGCAGGATTTCAGCTAGCACTGTATGACAGCGAGCTGGCGGTGGCACTGGGGTGTGTGTGTAGGTACCCACAGCGAACTGGCAGTGGCACTGGGGTGTGGCCAGGTACCCACAGTGAAGTGTGTGTAGGTACCCACAATGAACTGGCAGTGGCACTGGGGTGTGTGTGCAGATACCCACAGTGAACTGGCGGTGGCACTGGGGTGTTGGCAGGTACCCACAGTGAAGTGTGTGTAGGTACCCACAATGAACTGGCGGTGGCACTGGGGTGTGGGCAGGTACCCACAGTGAACCATGTGTAGGTACCCACAGTGAACTGGCAGTGGCACTGAAGTGTGTGAAGGTACCCAGAGTGAACTAGCAGTGGCACTGAGGTTTGTGTAGGTACCCACAGTGAACTGGCAGCGGCACTGAGGTGCGGGCAGGTACCCACAGTGAACTGGCAGTGGCACTTAGGTTTGTGTAGGTACCCACAGTGAACTGGCAGTGGCACTGGGGTGTGGGCAGGTACCCGCAGTGATCTGGCAGTGGCACTTAGGTTTGTGTAGGTACCCACAGTGAACTGGCAGTGGCACTGAGGTGTGGGCAGGTACCCACAGTGAACTGGCAGTGGCACTGGGGTGTGGGCAGGTACCCACAGTGAACTGGCAGTGGCACTGGGGTGTGGGCAGGTACCCGCAGTGAACTGGCAGCGGCACTGGGGTGTGGGCAGGTACCAGAGTGAACTAGCAGTAGCACTTAGGTTTGTGTAGGTACCCACAGTGAACTGGCAGTGGCACTGGGGTGTGGGCAGGTACCCACAGTGAACTGGCAGTGGCACTGGGGTGTGGGCAGGTACCCACAGTGATCTGGCAGTGGCACTGGGGTGTGGGCAGGTACCCACAGTGAACTGGCAGTGGCACTGGGGTGTGGGCAGGTACCCAGAGTGAACTAGCAGTAGCACTTAGGTTTGTGTAGGTACCCACAGTGAACTGGCAGTGGCACTGGGGTGTGGGCAGGTTCCCGCAGTAAACTGGCAGTGGCACTGGGGTGTGGGCAGGTACCCACAGTGACTGGCAGTGACACTGGGGGTGTGGGCAGGTACCCGCAGTGAACTGGCAGTGGCACTGGGGTGTGGACAGGTACCCACAGTGAACTGGCAGTGGCACTGGGGTGTGGGCAGGTACCCGCAGTGAACTGGCAGCGGCACTGGGGTGTGGGCAGGTACCCGCAGTGAACTGGCAGTGGCACTGGGGTGTGGGCAGGTACCCGCAGTGAACTGGCAGTGGCACTGGGGTGTGGGCAGGTACCCACAGTGAACTGGCAGTGGCACTGGGGTTTAGACAGGTTTCCAGGAGGGATAAGATAACGGCGACGAGACATTCAGAGCTTGGGCGGGCAAAACCACACTGTGCACATCGTCAATGGAACCACACTATTTTCCTCTTCTTTCTTCTTTGTGTCCGTCCTTTTGTTTGTTTTTGTCTTCCTTTTTTGTACTCCTAGTTCTTATACAACAGGGAGTACTTTACAATGAGAACGAAGAAAATGCTGTCTGTGTGTCTGTCTGTCTGTGTGTCTGTCTGTCTGTCTATCTGTCTGTCTGTCCGTGGTCAAAATGTATTCCACACGCTCCAGACCAAACGTCTGGGCCGATCTTTCTGAAAATGTGTAGGTATGTTCATTATGGGTCACGGATGATGCCCGATGTTTTATGTTTGTTACTAACGGCTATAAAGGCCCCAAAAACAGTTTTTCTTTATGGAATATCTCACAAAGGACTTGTATTCAAGATAAAGTGGGAGTACGTTTACATGATTTGCATCTTGTTTTCTTTTCTCTCTTTCTGTCTTTCTTCTTTCTTTCTCTCTTTGTTTCTCTTCTCTCTCTCTCTCTCTCTCTCTCTATCTCTCTCTCTCTCTCTCCTCTCTCTCATCTCTCTCTCTCTCTCTCCTGGCTCTATCTCTCTCTGTCTCTCTCTCTCTCTCTCTCCCTCCCCCCTCTCCTCTCTCTCTCTCTCTCCTCTCTCTCTCTCTTTAATTCATTCTACTTTCTTTCTTTTAGATGTTCGTTCCTTCTCTCAATATCACTCCATGCGAAGATTACACAGGGTTAAGTCATAGAGTATTATGTTTTCAGTTTGTTTGCCTTCTTCCCCCCCCCCCCCCCCCTTCCTCTCTCTCCCTCTCTCTCTCTCTCTCTCTCTCCTCTCTCTCACTCTCTCACTCTCTCTCTCTCTCTGGTGGTGTGTTGGCACGTGTAATTTTTAAGCAGAAATCCACCGTTGTGTGTGTGACCTAGGCTTGACGAGGCCGTTTGGCTTTTGTTTTATTCAGTGACCCCATTTTTCAGGTTAGGGCAAGGAGCTGATCTCCCTACTTCTGGCTACAGGCACTGATGGGAACAGCTTGTGTGTGTGTGTGTGTGTGTGTGTGTGTGTGTGTGTGTGTGTGTGTGTGTGTGTGTGTGTGTGTGTCTGTCTGTCTGTGTTGGGGGACGTGTGGCGGTACTGGAGAGTAAAACAAAGAAAAGGAAAAAGAGGGTGAAGTACAGAGGACATGGAGATGGAGGGGGGGGGGGGGGGGGGGGGGGGGGGGGACAACTCATCCCTGACGGCGCTGCCTTCGTCACCATGTTGCTATCTGCAGACTGACACGACTTCCAATCTTCCGTAATTGATGACGGTGAGGCGGGGCGGGGGGAAAGGAGAGGGTGAGGGGAGGGGGGGGGTAACGCTCGTAAATAAAGGAGGTTGCGTCCCCTTCAGTGTCTGCCTCTTTCCTTCCCCGCCATTTCAGCGGATGGTGTTCCTCCCTTCCCCCTCCCCCCTCCCTCCATTTGGCTTCCCCCCAGCCTCCCCCCCCCCCCCCCCCACCCCCCGCCCCCCACCCTTCGATCATTTTGTTCACTGCTGTCTCCCTAGATCAGTCTGTCTCTGTGCAACTTTGTTTTTTTTTTTTTTTTTTTCCCCCCTTTTTCATTCATTCTTACTTTCTTTTCTTTTTCTTTCTTTGTTTCTTTCTTCTCTTTCTTTTTTTGTCTTTTTCTTTTTCTTTCTTTCCTTCTCTTTTTCTTTCCATCCTTTTTTTTTTTTCCTCTTCAAGCGTTCTCTCTTACAATATTGATTGTGATAGTGGTTAGACGTTTCATTGTTTTCACTACACTGTACACACACACACACACACACACACACCCCACACACACACACACAGTGTAGTTTTTGTTCCATTTACTACCCTTCGCTGGCTGCTTTGGGGTTGCTGTTGGATACTTTTTTTGAACCCTTGGTGGTGACAACATCACAGAATTATGGACTGTGGTGTGTCTCTATTTGACGCCAAGAGCACAGACGCAATCAGCCCGTGTTTCCCTGATGAGTCCGATCCAGCGGACGAAAAAGCCTAGGAGCAGGCAAAACAAAAGGATCTGCCTACAAGAGGGATTACAATGGTTCCCGCAGGCAGCAAGTCAAGGGTTTCTCATATTTTAATATATTCCTCCCATTTTCTTCATCTTCAGTTTTTCTTTTCTTTTCTTTTTTTTTTCAAAAACTTCAAATCTTTGCGAAGTCATTATATAATGACTGAAGAATTGTTAGCCCACACTTGTTCCCCCCCCCCCCCCCCCCTTTTCCCCCCCCCCCCCCCCCCCCCCCCACTACTTAATTGTTCAGCATTATATCGGTTGGTCAATCAGTGGGAGATTTCTCTTAGAGATCCAAGTAAAGGTTGTTCTGCACAATTCTTAGCCACTGACAATGCTTGGGTTATTGAACAGCAGAGCTGACCACTCAGACTGTTCTATTTCTTTTGATCTCCCTTGCATCCTTGAATGGATCCTCAAGCATAGGCTCAAAGATTGTCCCCATACATTTTATACTGTTTGCATAATGTTTTTAGTTTTTTCAGCAACTTTTTTCCTCTCCACACTTACGTTTTGTTCTATTTTACTACCCTTCGCTGCTGCTTTGGGGTTGCTGTTGGATCCTTTTCTGAACCCTTGGTGGTGAGAACATCACAGAATTATGGACTGTGGTGTGGTCTCTATTTGACGCCAAGAGCACAGACACAATCAGCCGTGTTTCCCTGATGAGTCCGATCCAGCGGACGAAAAGCCTAGAAGCAAGCAAAATAAAATGATCTGCCTACAAGAGGGATTACGATGGTTCCTTCAGGGAGGGGAGTGAAGGGTTTTTCATATTTAGTATATATTCCTTCCGTTTTCTTCATCTTCAATTTTTTTTGTGTGTGAAAGTTCAAATCTTTGCCAAGTCATTATATAATGAATTGTTAGCCTGCACTTGTGTTTCCCCCACTAATTAATTGTTCAGCATTTTTTTTTTCAGGGGGAGGGGGGATTTCGACTTTTTTTTTTCTTCATTTATTGTAGTTGAGATATTCATTCTTTTTTGCGAAGTCAGGATGAAAAAGTTGTAAACCTTATTCTCTAACCCTCAATAAAGATAATTTTGACTTGATTTAACTTCCGCTATCTCTCCGTGCATTGTTGGCTCAGCGGTAGAACACTGAGAAAGGGGGTCGGAGGCATTGCCGGGTTCAGATCTTGCTGAGGTCCATGAGAAAGAAAGGCCCGTTATTCTCGCTGCCCATCTGAACGTGTCGTTCTGGTGTTGCCGGTGCAGTGGTGTTAGTAGATGGGGCCCCTTAGCTCCTCTCCAGTACCCGTCAACCAATTACACCTCGGTGGGTTATGGAAGTGAATCTCTCTGTCTTTCTCTCTCTTTCTCTCAGATCCCGTCCCCATCTTTACCTCTCCCACCCCCAACCTCCCTTCCTCTCTCTCTGTCTGTCTTTGATCTCGTCTCGCCAATGCCTGATCATTCAAAACAGTGCTGATATCCAAGATTGCTTCATTTTCAAAAGAGTTTTTTGCCTGGGGAGACCACCTTGCTAAAAGATGTCATCAATTCACTCCCTTGGCAGAGGCACTCCTCTCCCTCCTCTTCATCTATCACCATCCTCCTCCCTTCCTCGAAAAGAACGCTCCTCCTCGTTTCATTGTTTTAAGTTCTCGTTATAAGCCCCCCCCCCCCCCCCCCCCCCCCCCCCCCCCCCCCCATCCCACTTTCACCACCCAGCCTCATTTCTGTCTCTGAATTTCGTCCAAAGCGCCCAACCCTGAACCGGCTTAAAGTCGGATAACCCTGCCCTCCGCTGGTGGAAAAAAAAAAAATCCTAGGCCCTTGGAGAGCGAGAGTCCAGCCGTTCGGCCGAAAACGTCGACCAATGAGCGAAAGGGCAAACGCGTGCGTGCGCCCTGCTGTCTCAAATCGCGCAGGGCTTAATCCCCCGCAGGCTAAATCACGGCCGGAAGATTTATACATGCTGTCATGCGCAGTGGCAAGGGCAAAAACAGCTCGTGCTGTCAACATGGCCGCGGAGGTGATCAGACAGTCGAATGAAGTGGTGTCTTGCCGTCCGTCATTGCGCCAGAGAAATGACGTATAGGATGTGTGCGTGGGAAGTGGAATGTGATTGGGTGCAGGTCGTACCTTTTCCCAAATGGACCTGGTCGTTTCTAGACGCCTTGCAGTTTGCCCGTTCCGTTTTCTGATAGTTGGCTGTGATGTCGTTCCCTGCTATTTTTTCAAGTTTTTCTACTTCTGTTTTGTTTGTTTTTTTTTTTCTCCTCTCTGATTGTTTGTATGTTGTTTTTCCCCGTTTCTTCTTCTTTCTTTTTCATTC
The DNA here is from genome assembly GCA_016801955.1 of Conus betulinus. NCBI lineage: Eukaryota > Metazoa > Mollusca > Gastropoda > Neogastropoda > Conidae > Conus > Conus betulinus. The sequence goes on from JADBJO010005116.1 coordinate 52,155, forward strand.
TGTGACATGCCCTCTGAGCAACACTGCAAAAGAAAAGAAAACACTTTTTTTTTCTTTTTTTTTTTTTTTTGCTGTCGCACTCTGTGACCTTTGACAAGAAGATAGTCCACGAAAAATGTATAGCAATCTGTGTCCATATCTTGTGGCCATACTGACGACTGATATTAACAAGAGACTGAAGAGCTTATGCTCGTAATTATATAGAACATTTCAAAAGCCAGCGATTGCAATTATAAGATGTCAATGCGAGTACGCTCAACCATGTGTACATTATACTCTTATAGATGTTGGAATCTCTTTTCAATATTTAGATGAATTTTTGAATTTCTTTGTTATTAATGTGTTG
>JADBJO010005116.1:55000-67500 GCA_016801955.1 Conus betulinus
CAATCACGTGTAAAGATCCTAGGCTACTTTGTCATCTTTTCATTTCTCTCTCTGATCCCTTATGGATACGATAAAAAGAACAGCAATGACGTGTAAAGATCCTAGGCTACTTTGTCATCTTTACATGTCTCTCTCTGATCTCTTATGGAGATGTCACTCGCCATGAGGAAACAAACAAACAAACAAACTTTACAGAGAACACTCTTTTCGTGTCAGATTGGTTGAAAAGAAAATGTAATATTGATATAATTCGTCTTTGTCAATCACTGGTGCAGTTGTCGTTACTCACCCATATGTTACGTATATAACACATACGTTGAAATTATTTATCCGTGAATCTCACGGAATTAGTGGGTGTAACTGAACAAGAGAAAAAAGTTGGTCCGAAAATATTAAAGACTGGGCCAAATTGACCATGCCAGATCTCCTCACGACAGCTACAAACAGAAGAGCCGGGAGAGAAATGGCGGCTGCCTCATCACTCAACGACCCCAGCGGTCAGGGGAATGACTGACCGATTGACTGACTGACTGAACTGAACAAGCCTTTTGTTACCGTAAGCGGACAGTCTTGGGCATTGCATGGACTTCCGGTGATTGCTGGACATTGACATAGCCTGGACGGTACAGTACATTTTCTTTTTAAACCCCACATTACGGCTCTAAAGTCAAGTCTTTAACTCATTCATAACCTACTGACGAAAACGTGGTCGTCCTTGAGATACTGTACTGTGCTGTTGGGAGACCAGGTTTAAAATTTAAGTTTACTGAAAACCTGATGCCGGTCAGGGTAGGGAAGGTCAGGGTCAGGACGGGAGAAAGGGCGGGGATTGGCCCCTCCACCCAACATTTGAATAATGGTCACCAGGTCGTGGGGCTTTTAACTTGTTTGCGAATTGTCTTTGTCCTCTTTCGCATGCGGAGTGGGGGTTTTTTTGTTTGTTGTTTGTTTGTTTGTTTGTTTGTTTGTTCGTTTTTTGTTTTGTTTTGGTTTGGTTTGGTTTTCTTAAGATAAGAAAATGAGCCTTTTACCATCTGCACATTGTACAGTGGGGTTGTTTGTTTGTTTGTTTTTAAGATAAGGAATTGAACCTTTTACCATCTGCGCGTAGTACAGTGGCGTTGTTTGTTTGTTTTTAAGATAAGGAATTGAAACCTTTCACCGTCTGCACGTAGTACAGTGGCGACGCTTCTTCACATCGCTGTATGCCGATTTGTTTTCTGTCAGGATGAGTTGTCAAAAGATCAAAGCGTCTGAAAATCTGGGGAGAAAAACAGCGAGAGAGAGAGAGAGAGAGAGAGAGAGAGAGTGTGTGTGTGTGTGTGTGTGTGTGTGTGTGTGTGTGTGTGTGTGTGTTACTCGCCGTAGGTGAAGACTGTCTATATATGACCATTAAGATGGAAATAACACACCCGTTATAGAAAACATAACCACAGATGCATAGCCTCTGCTTCTATGATATTTAGATATATGTTTGGCTGCTTTGTTTTTGTTTTGTTTGTTTTGTTTTCTTTAATTTCTGTTTTTTTTTATTATTATTATTAATTAGACACGCTCTGGCGCGCGCATGCGCACTTATAGACCCATGCACGCACAACGCGTGCGCGCGCACACACACGCACACACACACACACACACACACACACACACGGCGCCGTCACGAGCACTTGTTAACGATGTGAACTCCACAGAGACAGACAAATAAACACAAGTGAATAGAATGAGAAAGAAAGACAGACAGGAAAAGAAAGATCAGCAGAGAAATAGAAAAACAAGACAGACCGACAGAGAGAGACACCGACTACAAACCGAGACAGAGAGTGCTACTCCGTAGCGTGCAGCGCGGACACCGCGGAAAGGCCGAACTACCCGATAATGGGCTGGGTCGGACATCCTGCGGATTTATCCATTAGTTCTTTCGCCCAATGACCATGGTTACGCCTTGCGCATGCGTAATGGGCTTTCCCCTGACGGTATTATTTAAAGCTTTTTCCCCTGCCAGTGAAAGGGAGGGTTTTGTGTGTTTAGAGAGCCGAGTTTGTATTCCGCCATCATGCTCGTTCACGTCGTTTGGTTTGGCTGGTGGACAGGATGATTGTTTTTTTTTTTTTTTTTTTTTTTTTTCTTTGTTTTCTTTCTTTGCTGCCTTTCTTCGTCCTTCCCTTCACTCTTTTTTTTCCCTTTTTTTTTCCTTCCTTTCTTTCTTTCTTTTTTCTTTCTTTCTTTTGTTCTCCATTGTTGTTTTCTTCCTTTCTTTTCTGTTTGTCTTCTTTCTTCTCTCTTTCTTTCTGTCTTTCTTTCATTTCTATCTGTCTTCCTTGCTTTTTCTTTCTTTCTTTCTTTCTTTGTCTGTCTGTCTGTCTGTCTGTCTGTCTGTCTTCGTTGCTTTTTTTTCCCTTTGTTTCTGTTTTTTTCTTTCTTTCTCTTTCTCTCTTTCTTTTCTTTCTTTCGTCATTTTTTTTTTTTTTTTTTTTTTTTTTTTTTTTTTTTGGTCTTCCTATCTTTTTGCCGTCTTTCTTTGGAAAAAATAAATGGTGGAGGAAAACAAGTGCAGATCAGCCATTCCTTCGTCATCACGCACGCGAATGACTTAGCAAAGCTCTCTCTCTCTCTCTCTCTCTCTCTCTCTCTCTCTCTCTCTCTCTCTGACGCCTGCCAGTGCAAGCCAGAATATCTGTACGTGGGTAAGCCAGTCATTTAAAATGATGAATGAATTACGTTAATTTCAATGACAAATTTTCTGTCAACGAGGGAAACTGTCCAGTTTCAGTCATGTCATGAATCATGGTGTCGCCGGCATAGTACATACAAGTCAACATTTGCTTCAGGGGCCAAAAAGGTAGACAAAGGAATATGCTGAGCTTTGTTCACTATGGAAGAAAATACTCACGTGCTCGCACGTGCGTGGATTCGCGCGCGTGCGTGCGTGCGTAACCCCCCCCCCCCCCCCCCCCCCCCCCCCGTCACTGTCATTTGTACACTCACTCATTCTCTCTCTCTCTCTCTCTCTCTCTCTCTCTCTCTCACACACACACACACACACACACACACACACACCTTCAGACACACTGACATTCATGCACACATGTACGTACGCGCGTGCGCGTACATTCACACACACACACACACACAGAGAGAGAGAGAGAGAGAGAGAGAGGAGAGAGAGAGATCTGTACTGCGAAAAAAAAATCCATCTTTTTGCTCTTTAAGAAATTTCTTGGTATCTTTGCCAACGCCGAACGATACAAATGTTGAAACAGCGAGGCATCCTATATGTTTGAATTCTGTTGTGAAATGTATCCGATGTTGGTTTGAAAAAATGTTCCGATGCAAGAGCGCAGATTTTCACTCAAAGCGTATAGAATGTTGTTAGACTTGGACAACAGAGGTAAGAAAACCTGGGTGACCAAGATGAGGATGAAACTGTGTGAATATGAAAAGCAATAGTCCTCCAAAGGGAAGAAAAACATAATAGAAAATCACAATGCCCCTCTTCTTATATTTCGGCCACGTGGCTTTTTCAAGAAAAAAAAAACCCATTCCTATCACACCTAGGTTCATCCATACAAAGCTGAAACCACATTCACACAGTAGAAAATCACAATGCCACTCTTCTTATGGATGAACCTAGGTGTGACAGGAATGTTTTTTATTCGTATATTTCGAGAAAGACTGATTGGTTGTAGTTGGCAAAATTGGAATTATCATGTGCAAAAAGATGGACACACATAGTTGTATTGTTTTTTTTTGTTTTTTCTCTTGAAAAAGGCCACGTGGCCGAAATATAAGAAGAGTGGCATTGTGATTTTCTACTGTGTGAATATGGTTTCAGCTTTGTATGGATGAACCCAGGTGTGACAGGAATGGTTTGTATTCGTATATTTCGAGAAAGACTGATTGATTGTAGTTGGCAAAGTTGGAATTATCATGTGCAAAACAGCGACCGATTTGGATCGTGTAGAGCGTTCAGCGATGAAGATGGACAAACAACTAAAGCGTATCATGACTAGATTCAGATTCGGTGTGTCCGATATTGCTACTCATCATTTTCGTTAAAGATGATTATGTGACAGAAATCTAATTTGTCCATCATGCCAAAATTTGAAAGAAGATGAAGTTCATTTTGTAATATATCCCTATTCTAAGGGGCTTTGGCCTTTATGAATAAATCATTTGAGTGTTGAGTCTCTCTCTCTCTCTCTCTCTCTCTCTCTCTCTCTCTCTCTCTCTCTGATAGGGGTCAGTACGTATGATTTTACTCATCCACATTCTGTCTTTGGAGATGTTTGGAAGATGAAGGGAGACGCAGGGGGGGGGGGGGGGGGGAGCTGTCAAAATACACCACTTAGCATGTTTTGTCTTTGTTTGGTTTGTCAGTGATCTCACCGGCGTACATAATTAGCCTGCTCTTCTTTAAAAAAAAATGGTGTGGTATTTGACATGCTTGCTAGAGTTACTGATAAAGGTTTGTGCGTTTTAGTACATACGTTTTTTTAATTCACGCGTTCTCAAACACTGGACTTCCGTTTTCTTTTCAAAGCATTTCTTTATTGATCAATGATGTGTACAACAACAAATTATGAAACTGAAGCAGCAACAAGCAAGAGTTCATGGCGTGCCCAGTGACGGAAAAAAATCACAAGAAACACATCGGCGGAATTGCATCGTCAACATCGATACGAAAAGGAAAAATAAAATGCTAAGTATTGTAAGGGGGAAAAGAAGATGGAAAGAAAAATGCTAAGTATTGTAAGGGGAAAAAAGAAGATGGAAAGAAAAATGCTAAGTATTGTAGGGGAAAAAGAAGATAGAAAGAAAGATGGAAAGAAAAATGCTAAGTATTGTAAGGGAAAAAAAAGAAGATAGAAAGAAAGATGGAAAGAAAAATGCTAAGTATTGTAAGGGGAAAAAGAAGATGGAAAGGAAAATGCTGAGTATTGTAAGGGGAAAAAAAGAAGATAGAAAATCTTCAATGAAATTAAAAAGAAAGGTAAGAAGAGAGAACAGAACCAGACCAATCAAACGACAAGCAACAAGATAATCCATACAACGTTTGAAGGACTGCTTTACTACATGCCTTTTTAATCAATGCATTCTCCTATACGGGACTTCCGTCAACGGTTGGTCATAGTGCATGCATTTTTAATTCACGTGTGTTCTCCTATACGGGGCTTCATTTGACGGTTGGTCATAGTGCATGCATTTTGAATTCTCGTATACGGGACTTCCGCTAATGGTTTTCACTTGTTTCAGTGTACGCGTTTTCAATTCGTGCGTTCACCTATACTAGACTTTTCAGCACGTTTTTATTTTTGTTTTTTGTTTTTCAACATTCATGCGTTCTCCTATACTGGACTTCGGCTGACGGTTTGTTTACTCTAAAGCATGCGCTTTGAGTTCATGCGTTGTCCTGCATGGGACTTTGATTTCAAACGTCATTTGAAAAAAAACATGAAGGGGACTGTGCTCTGTACGGATGTTGATTGTGAAGGGAAAATTATCTCCTGACCTCGCGGGTCTTAAGTGGGGCTTAACCCAGACTAGTTTGATCAAGAGAACAAAGCTTTTAGAGCCACTAGATTACCCAGACGCCCTTCTCAGTGTTGGCTGGTCATATGTGAAAACATTTCCTTCACAGTGACTGCAGGCGGAGATGAAAGAATTCCTTCTGAAGTAATTCAGGTATCTCCGCCGGTTAACAAGCACAAGCAAATTACAAGACAAAACAGGCCGCGTTTCGACCTCTTAAGTCTTCTTCAGGCTACCAACGCCCATCTTGCGCCGAATTCGAGAAGATAAGCGATTGTTCGTTCTTCGTTTTCATTGTCCTGAATGTTGTTTATATGTTTGTCTGATCCTGATCCGTTGTAAGGATCCATGTCTTGCAGGCATAAAGAAAGATGGAACTTACCAGACCACGCGAGAACTTCGCGTTCATTGGAAAGGTGGTTGTCCCGTACAGGTTCAGTCTGAAAAGTGCCGATATTGTCCTCTATATCCGTGAGAAAGCTGGGGGTATGGCATTGCTGATGGTGTATGCCAGGTGAGCGGACTCTTGAACAGCTCCTGGCGTCTGCCCACAGAGAGTTACACCGATTGTAATCAGGGCCTGTGGCTGGCCGTCAACTGGGTGCTCTCAGTGCTAATGTCCATTCCACAGCTCGTGATGATGCTTCATCCAGTTTTTTTTTTTTTTTTTTTTTTTTTTTTTTTTTTTTTTTTTTTTTTTTTTTTTTTTGGGGGGGGGGGGGGGGGAGATGTTTGTTTCTTTGTTTATTTGTTTGTTTTTTGATAAGCCGGTGAGTTATTGTTCACTGCCTGCCAAGCCATCCCTGTCATCTGCAAAGCGAAGGCAACATCGTTATCAGTCCTGGTCCAGTGCTGACCCTTGTCACATCCTCTTCAAGCGCCTCGGTAGCGATGCGTTCCAAGAACATATTGAAGTGTTAGAGATGTTGACGAATCCTGAAGGTCCCGTTGAGGCATGGAACTAATCTCCAGTAAGCAGCCTGAATGGTCTCTGCACCGCTGTTCGTAGATTGTAGGTGCTGGGTGGGGTTGGTTAGATGTTGTCCCATGTGACATTTTTTTTTTTTTTTTTTTTTTTTGGTTCATTGAGGCCTATAGCACCTCCTGCCAGACCGTGGAACGTCATCTTGAAGTCTACAAAGACATAAGTAGATTTCACGCCGGTATCATGGGTGTTTTGTTTGTTTGTTGTTTGTTTTCAGAATTCTGCTGGGGAATACAACCTTTTCTTTTGTGACAATGGTATCTGCTTGCGGCTGTAATCTGTTCAGAACGATTTTGAGTATGATTTTCCTGACATGGGTGACCACACTGCCAGTGTGGCGAGTCTGGCAGTGTGGAAAGTTTTCCAGTCTCAGGAAAGGTGGAAAACATGTGCGTTGGTTTATTAAAACTGTGAGGGGGAAAAACGCGAAAATTTCCCTATATGTTTGCAGCGTGTGGCCTTTCATGAAATAAAGATATTAAGTTTACGTCACTTTTCGCGGAAATCTGTACTATCGCTCGATCCATCCTTTTTAATCGTATACTTGTTTGATCTGTATGCGCTCCATCTTTTTTATACCTCCATCCCTACCCTGTCTGTCTATCCGGTTCATAAAGACAGATTCACAAAGACGCAGCCGCGCGCGCGCACCACACACACACAAGACACACACACACACACACAACAATGGACTTTGGAGGAGCCATGAGATGACAAGAATGGAGAGATTGATGGACGAAGATGGATTCCGGAGGAGAAGTGACGAGTTGGGAGCGACGTGATGAGGAGATCCGAGAGGGGGAGAGACGCTTGTGGAGTCGAGATCAACTAGATGTGAGCGATGAGGGGATACGGAGTGAGTTTTTTGCTTCGAACCCCCGTGAAGGAGGTACGAGAGAGAGGGTTCGCATCCACACACCACTAGATTGAAAGGACAGGCCAGTCGGTGAACAGAGACACCAACTTGGATGATACCGAGAAGAGTGGTTGTATTTCCTTTGGGAGAGACGTTGGGAGATCGAATTGGAGTTTGGGTTAAAGCAAATGGGACACACTCCGGAGTGAGAGAGGACGAGCAGTGGCGGAGGAGAGATGACCTTGAGAGACGACCAGAGGATAAGGTTCAACGACGACCCAGCCACACACCTGATTTTTGTTAGCCCAGCTGTCTGGTATAGCACCTGGACGGCAAATTTTCCCGGACAGCACTGGGAGAACGTTGACAAAAGATGTCGGCCATCCCCTCCACACGATGGGCTCCATCATCAGTCATAGGAGAAGTCGATTCGCCCCTCGTGAAGGCCCACCAGATGAGCGGATGCGTTACGATCTGTTGTACCTGTCCAACTGCTGCGGTAGTGGCTCTGTCCTAACTGTTATAGTGTACGTTGTTGTAGCCTCGGTCTACTCTGACTACACCGTATACACTGTAATGTCACTTAATTGTATTGTTTATGTTGTACTAGTGCTACACCGAACTACATGTACGTCATGTATTGTATTGTTTATGTTCTTGTACTGTGCTAACACCAGTGCTATTCTGCTACTGTTACTGCACATGACTTGGATGTACTGTATTGTATTTTATTGTTGTTAGTACTGTGCTACACATGTTTTGTACTGTACTACTGTACATGTACTGTACTGTAACTAGTATTGCACTTATGTTGTCCTGTGCTACCACCGATACTGTACTGCGTTCAGATGGACAAGACTCATCTTTCTGCGACTAGTTTTAAACTATTGTTGGTTGCCCCTGAGTTTATTGGATCACTGCTGTGAATCTAAACTACTGTTGCAGCATGCTTCACATTTTTGACCTGGCTACATTGTGTGTGTCTCTGCAGCCGTCTTGGTACGGTGCAGTACGCTAATTTTTTCACCAGGTTTTACTGAGTTCCAAAAGAGAAAAAAATAAGATACGACGAAAAGCTTATAGATGTGTAAACAAGGCTAGGTAAACCCAGGGTATATTCACCGTTCATAGCAGATGTTTACCTCTCCCGGAAAGTGAGAATGAAGAGTGCAGTGGTTATGGACTCCTGCATACTGTAGATGACCAGCAATGTGTTGGTCAAATCAAGTCCAAAGTCATTGTAGGTTACTCTGGCAAGGACTCTCCCATTGAAACAGACCTGCACCGCTTCCCATGTGCACCGTGTGGTTTTAAACAGAATGATGCTCCAGACTTGGCCACCCCAATGAGATATCTACCGCGGAATACGGAATGAACCGAAATACAGAGTCACCTGTTGAAGGATTCGGCGCGACACGAAAAGTCTGTGGATAAACGACACGTGCGGACCCGAAAGCTACAGAAAGATTCTTCGCTGAACTAACTGATTCCGACACTGTGGAGAGAACGTCGTACACACCTGACGAGCTACGCGAACTTGACCAACAGTTTCAAGCGACTGGACAAAAAAATTTCTGTGTAAGGGAACTGCATCAGAACTCAGGAGGGACAAATGTTGTCTGTCCCAACGGCCCCATAAATGAGCCGACAGGAAAGGGACCAGAAAATGCCAAGAAGGTTCGGTTGGTGTGGTTTATCGAGTATCGAGAGGTCAAGAGTCTGGCAAAGAGGAAAAAAAAAGATAGATGTAAGGAACGCTACTCCACGACAGGCCGAAACGTGCGCTTTCCACGGCGGGGGGAGGGAAGGTGTTCAGCTGTGCGTCTTCGTTCAGTCTGCTTCCAGTGCTGGTGGAAGGAAATTCTCTGGCAACTATCTGGGGGGGGGGGGGGGGGGGGGGTGGGGGGGATGGGTCCATCGCTCTGCTATGGTTCATGACTTTATATCGACTCCAGTGTTTCCTTGAATAATCAAAATCCCAGTAATGTAGAGACGCTGTGATCGTTCGCTATAGGGCGAACAGAGAGCCCCAAGAAGAAAAAAAATAATGGATTGGCTGAAGTGAGACACAAATCGGTTTCAATACAGACGTTTGAGCTGACAGCAGCAAGGAGACATGTTGTCAGGTGCAGGGGGGAACAAGAAGAGGCACAGGGTTTCTACATAAAAGGGGAGGGGTCTAGGCAGGATTCCATTGTCGTGCACAGGGAGAATGCACCAGATTCCCCGTGGTTTCTCCCCTTTACGAGTTTCGGCAGTCGCGAAGATTAGTAGATGTGAAGAAGACCAGTGTAGTTTGTAGTAGCATCCACTGGCCTCGTTGTATGGTGTGTAGACTATCCTGCACTACAGGAGGACTGCAGGTTGCCTAGTGATGGCTGACACCTGGTCGGAGAGTTGACCTTATGTTTTTCTCTATGTGTGGTGATTTTAGTATTTGTGTGGGAAGCTGAAGCGTGAAAGGGTGGGGGATGCCAAAGCTTCTGTTTCGAAAAATAAAGAAGGGGCTTTTTGATATTGTCAGAGCAAATATAGCTCCTAACTACACTGGAACGCTTATGCATTTTCCTGCCTCTAATTTTTTTGTTATATGAAAGTTTCCAATTGATCTATACGAGAAAGAATTTTCTTAGCCGAGTAGGCTGTTTTTTCTAAAGGCTAACTATTTTACGCTGTTTTGCAATTGTGTATTAGGTCCCAATGCTATTTTCATTTCACGCGAGAACAACCCAGTACGATAGTTTTTGGCCTTTTCCTGGTTAATGTTCCACAAAACAGTATACCAACATTTGTTTGCTTAAGGTACGAAATCTAAACTGAAACCCGAAGTTATACAACTTATACGTACCTCTGTTTACAAACGCCTGGCTGTTTTAGTTCTGCCTAGTCTGTCATGGTCTACCAACATTGTGAACACGCTTGTACCAGACATCCCAAAATCCTTTGTAAACGAAAACGGTAACTCATGGCATGACAATCTCTTAAGTGCGTAAAGCCCACCATAGAACACACCGAGGACGTTTGTTTGTTTATAGCATTGGCCTCAAGACTGAGTGACTTCCTTGTCTTGTGTCTATTGCTTGTAATCACCCTTTCACCCCCCCCACCCCCCCCCCCCCCCCCCCTCCGTAAATAAAAAAATCCCCCACTGATCCCCCCGACCCCCCACCCACAGTGTGAAAAGACCGCTCTCCCCCCCCCCCCCCCCCCCCCCCCCCCCCCTCTATCCCCCCCCCGCCCCCCCCCCCCTCCCCCCCCCCCCCCCCCCCACCCCCCTTTCCCCACCTCCCCCCCCCCCCCCCCCCCTCTATCCCCTCTGCTCTTCTCTCTCTCTCTATTAAAGACATACCAGACAGCTGTATGCCCACGCGTGCCAACCCCTGTCCCCCCTCCACCCTCGTCAAGCCCCAACTCCCCCTCCACCCCCACCCCCCAAAAATCCCAAAACCCCCCACGCGTTACCCCCCCCCCCCCTTGTCTTTCTCTCATCTCTCCGCTCTTCTCTCTCCCTCTCGTCTCTCTCTGACCCCAACCCCCCCCCCACCACACCCCCCCACCCAAGCACCTCACCAACCCCGTCCGTGGACTCCTACTCACCTACCCCCCCCCCACCCCCCCCCCCCCCCGCACCCCAACCACCCCCCCCCCCCCCAAGAAGATCTCTCTCTCTCTCGGCTCTCTCTCTCTTAAAGGACAAAAGATTTTGTATGCACCGCGTTCAAAATGCAACCATGCTCCACATCCAAAGAAAGAAAAAGAAGCAGCGGACCACACCCTGGCTGTCTCTCTAGCTGTCTCGATATAGCTCTCGCCTCTCTATATCAACTGACCAAAAACACAACAACACCCAAACCCAAAAACCCAAACAAAGCAAAAAAAAAAAACGTCGGGACTCCCTCCTCACCTACAAAAAAAAAAAAGAAAGATAAGAAAACGCCTTCAAACGTGGAAAATGTCCACGCGAAAAAACAGACAGAACCCCGGACGAAACACATCAGACACGACTCACCAGTTTAGACAGCAAGTCTTTCCGTTAAAAAGATGATGTTGCCCCCGTGCGACGAAATGCCAGGTAAAAAGGGCCATAAACCACACCTGTCTAATCCCTCTCCGCCACCCCTCACACCCATCGCGCGCCCTCGGTTGCTTCCCTTTTCTGTTCCTCCGACACAAAACGGAAGGCGTTGCTGTGGTAGAAAGATCATGAATCAGGTCTTCCTTTGTGAGGTTTGTTTATGTGCCAGTTGTTTTTGTTTTGTATACTTCTTTCTTTCTTTCTTTATGTGTGTGTGTGTGTGTGTGTGTGTCTTTTTTTTGTCTTTTTAAAATCATGTCTCTGTTCGTCTGTCAGTCCCACGAAATACCGACTCCGTTCGCTGCAAAGAGATTCGGTCACGTGAGATGTTGCCGCTCACGTGAACTTTTATTGCTTAAACAGTAAACAAGAAGGTTAACTTTTGCTCCCATATCTTATGCGAGCAAAAGTTACCCTACTTGTTTACTCTTTATTGTTTACTGTTCCCTGCCTCATTTCATTTTCAATTTTATTGCTTAGCATCTGGTTTCATGTGAAATACTGTCATAGGTTCAACTTTCACGTTGAAATTATGTTTACAGCGGCTATACTTCACAGGAAATTAGGTTCTCATCACAGCGTCAGAATTTCATGGGAAAGACACAGGTTGTGTGCCTCATTTTTTTTTTCTTGGACACGTCCACAGTTTATGTGCAAAAATTGTCCCAGAGACAAAAATTTCATATGAACACCTATCGTGGCGGCCGAGTTTCCTGTCATTTCCTTTCCTGCAGTAGTATTTCATGACACTAAGATCCTGTACTGTTTGGTCCCGACATCCCTGTTGCTTCAGATGTGTGACAAGTGCTGGTGATGATTATCAAAGATCCAAATCTATCATCCACGAAATGAACACATCAGGTTTCTATCCGTCTGTCTGTCTGTTTGTTTTCCGGTCTGTTTTCCGTGATACAGCGCAGGTTGTCACGTCAGTCTTGTTTTGATGAAAAGCCAAGGAAAGTTGCCTAAGCCGAGAAGGAGGGGTGTATTTTGAGACTTTATTTTTTTTGTTGGTTTTTTGGGTTTTTTGTTTTGTTTTGTTTGGGTTTGGTTTG
>JADBJO010005116.1:85000-90000 GCA_016801955.1 Conus betulinus
TAATCCCCTTAATATAAATACCTTTAGCACCATTACTATCATAAAAAATTACTGACATTTTTTGAAATTATTATTTCTATTTATTTATACTACTATCTTATTATTTTTCAATTATTTATTTATCTATGTATTAGTATTATATTTTTTTATCTTGTATTTTTCTGTTTTTATTTTCATTTTATTTTATTATTATTATTATTATTTAACAATCATGTTTTCATTAATTTTTTTTTTGAATGAATTTATTTATTATGATTATTATAAAAATGTACTTTCTTAATATATCTCTGTATCATGCTTTTATGACCTTTACCTTCACAATAGTTGATGGCAGTATCATCAGTATTATTATTGTTAATATTGACATCCCCATCGCCACCGCCACGAAGACTGTTGCCCTGGCAACCATGATGCTTAAGAACCCTCTAACCCACTCTCCTTTCTCCCATACTACAACTGCTATTGCCTTATTATCACCAAAAAAGTAGTAATAATCCTGCCTTAATTTATTATTTCAATATTTTGACCTTTATTGATATTCTTATCAGTAACATAATTATCATCGTTACTACCTTGACTCACACATTATCTCCCTTCTGACAGCCTCGTTTTCATTCAACGCCTGCCTGCCTTGCACTGAAGAGTGAAGAGATCGAAGCTGAGTGCCAAATTCGTTCATTTTCGTTGTATTATCTGTTTGTGTCCTGCCCGAAGAAGACCTAAGAGGGTCGAAACGCGTCGTGTTTTGTCTTGTGACTCGTTTGTCCACGTTTCTCTTGGCGGTTCGCTAACATTTGTTTAAGATTTGTTTTAGATTCCCGCCTGCAGTCGTCTCACTTTGCAGCTAGATCTGTTTTTGATTTTGTTTGTTTTGTTTGTTTGTTTTACCTTTGTCTGCCTTTGTTTTCATTTCCCTATCCAGTTGAATCCACCACAAAATTTTGTCCGCATTAACTTTTCTAGTGCATGGGGTCTTTGACGTGTGCGAGTGCGAGCTGCCTCTGGGGCCATGCTTTGTGATCTCCTCAGAAAACTTACGAAGCCAGGGCATTTCCTGGAAGAGTTTGTCTGTACGGTGTTGAGGATCTTTCGGCCTTCATTGATTCCTGCTTATAGATGAGGACCGTGCTGCAAGCTGCGACAGGAAAACTGGAACACACGGTCAAGTCTCGTCCACTCGCCATTGGATTCCTCTCTGAGAGTACAGCTCAAATTTCTGGGCTAGCAGCGCAGGTGTTTGTCTCTCTCGGGCCCTGGTAGACGCTGGAATACGCTAAAGAAGGAATCGCATAAAGTCTCACATACTCTCATACCAAAGGGAAACTGTGCAGCGTTGTCTTCATCGTACTGATCTAGTTGCAAAGTGAGACGACTGCAGGCGGAAATCTAAACAAATCTTAAATAAATGTTAGCGAACCGCCAAGAGAAAAGTGGACAAACGAGTCACAAGACAAAACACGACGCGCTTCGACCTCTTAGGTCTTCTTCGGGCAAGACACAAACAAATAGGACAATGAAAATGAACGAGTTTGTCACTTAGCTTAGATTTCTTCAGCTTACCTTGCGCTGAAGAGCTCCAAGCTAAGAAATTCAACGCCTACCTTACGCTGAAGAGATCTAAGCTAAGTGACAAACTCTTTCATTTTCATTGTCCCATTTGTTTGTGTCTTGCCTGAAGAAGACCTAAGAGGTCGAAAAAGGCGTCGTGTTTTGTCTTGTGACTTGTTTGTCCACGCTTCTCTGGGCGGTTCGCTAACATGTATTTAAGATTCATCGTACTGACCATGTTTGTCATTAAGAAAATCTCACTCGAAGTCTCAGATTATGTTGCTCGCCATGACCCGGTCTCAAGGTGACCTCAGTGTCTATGCCCACTCCACATTCAGACATGTGCTGAGCCTGTCACAGTCACAGTGTCCACCGGTGTCGGATGTGGGGGGGGGGGGGGGGGGGGGGGGGGGGGGGGGGGGGGGGGGGGGGGGGGGGGGGGGGGGGGGGGGCTGTTATTAAACGAGGGAGTCGCAGTTTAGCTCCGAAAGAAGACGCTTGCTGCGCTGACTCTGTGATTGAGCAATTATTGTGAGTTTAGTGGAAAAATGTGTTGCCTGCAAGCTGCACTGAACCCCACCGGCGGTAGCGCAGCGTCTCTCCTGTGATGGTTTCCTTACAGCGACTGTGGACATCCTGGGCACTGGCACTGGCACTGCGACAGGTCGAGAGCTGCCAATGGCTGCGTAGGGAGTGGCCTGAACTTCCAACGTGAAAACAAATGACGTGACTGAGTGGGCACAGATAGCGAGACAGCAAATAAATAAATCACCAAGTCAGTGAATACATGAATGAAAAAAACGAGAGAAAAAAAAAAAAATTGAAATTTTTTTTTTAAAGTGAGGTGACTGGAGACTAAAAGATATTAAACCCTACAGTGACATACTGTACTGAAATGCAAGATTCAAATAAAAAAAAAAAAAAAAAAAAAAAAAAAAAAAAAAAAAAAAAAAAAAAAAAAAGAAAAAAAAAAAGAAAAAAAGAAAAAGAAAAGAAAAAAAAAATTACAAACAAAAAAAAGGAAAAATTAGAAAAAAAAAAAAAGAAAAACTGTGTGTGGACAAAGCAAAAAAGAAAAAAGACCCAGAATTCCAAACCACCTTTACCACCAAACTATACCTAAACAGAAAGCGATATTGGTATCTGAATTCAACAACAAAAAAAAGTTCTATCATTACAATGTTCACTTTAAACTGAATTTTGTGAAAGGAAAGAAAATAACACACTTTCAATCACCCTGCGTAATGATCGTCAGATATACGACTGTTTCAACAAACTTTTTTTTTTTTTCCTGAAAAAATAAAGAAATGAAACTATAGGTTTAAACTGCTTTCAGTGTCTGTTGTAAAATGGATTCAGCAGCTGTTGCCTTCTATGATTGAAAAAGAGGCTTCTAAGTATTAGTATATGATGAAGCATATTATGTAGATCGCCTAAACTGCAGAACGCGAAACCTCTGTGGGGGTTCTATGCTAGCTAAAAAATCTGGTTAGGATTAGTAGATTTTTTTTTCCCAATGCAAACTTTTTTGTTAGCATTTCAATTCAAACACAAATTGTACCTGCAAAGGAGACAAAGTAGTTTACAGGGACGGGTGGATCATTAATTTTCGAATGTTTATGAGATGATTTTATCTTTGAAATTCAAGGATCAATCGCTGCAGCCTACATGATCCAGATCAGTCCGTCAAAGACAGAAAAACTGTCACCTCCACAGAGCAGGGACTAACTTTAATACTTGCAATCTGAAACCAGGAAAAAAGCCTGAAGAGCACACAAAGAACTGGAGTCCATTCTCTCTCTCTCTCTCCTCTCTCTCTCTCTCTCCTCTCTCTCTCTCTCTCTCTCTCTCTCTCTCTCTCTCTCTCTCAAGTTTTATACAGGATCTGAGCGTCTTGGATAGTGAACAAAATTACACATATTCTTCCAAAATTAATCAGCCAAACCTACCTGTAACCAAAAGATATACTGAAGATTACATACAACGGATTCATGATTTAACATGCTGTCTAGAAGCATCACAAATTACCAGGCCTCTTCAAAAAAGATTTTGACTATCATTTTTTATTTAAAGTTGTCAAATCATTGGGGTAGGACAAGCATATATGTAAATGGTTCATAGAAGTATTGAATCAGCGGGTATGGTCAATAGGCGAGAAGAAAAACAGATTCCTAAAGACGAGAGTGCAAACAGGAAGTATTTTCCGTTATTTATTCAAACTGCGTGTAAAGACGTTATATCTACAGAAAATATTGATCAAAAGGCATTGATATCAGTAACAAAGAACACAAAATCTAGTTAGACACCAGTAGAGATAGTATATTGT
Organism: Conus betulinus; assembly: GCA_016801955.1. Classification (NCBI taxonomy): domain Eukaryota; kingdom Metazoa; phylum Mollusca; class Gastropoda; order Neogastropoda; family Conidae; genus Conus; species Conus betulinus. Next base: position 88,875 of record JADBJO010005116.1, read on the forward strand.
TTAAGTGGTATACTCATCTGTTTTTTTTTTTTTCGAAATTTTGAAATGAAAAATGGCCTCTTCTTTTTAATGAAAATAAAAACGCAAACAAACAAACTTGAACGTCACACACACACACACACACACACACACACACACACACACACACACACACACACACACACACCGGAAAGAGATAGAGATACACACTGACTGACTGAAACCAATTTATTGTCAGATTAACTCAAAGTTGTACTGAGATACACACACGCGCGCGGACGCACACATATACCGGAAACCGGAAAGAGAGAGAGAGAGAGAGAGAGAGAGAGAGAGAGAGAGGGAGAGAGGAGAGAGAGAGAGAGACGAAGACGAAGACGAAGACGCAGAAAGAAGTCCAATTATGAAGATAATATTCTAGTTTTAAGAAATGTCATGCACTTGTCTCATGGTTTTTAAAATTACGCACTGTGGTTGTGAACCGACTAATCATGCAAAGGCCATTGATTTAAGGGCTCTGTTCGGTATTTGGTTTAAAAAGAAGAATAATCGTCTTTGAAGGCTTTGTGCGTGGAGTCTTCAATCATGTTCATACCAAGTTACTTCCAACGCATTTTCCTAATCCTGAACAATTACAGAAAATTTCTTTTCCATATGTTTGAAATAGTAACAAGATGAAGGTGTCAGCAAAAAAAAACAACAACAAAAAAAAACGTGGGATTCATGAGAGAGTGAATGTTCCATTCATGGGAGACGTACCGCAGCCTGAATGAGCGTTTCTCTGAGCACCTTCGCTGGGGTATGAAGATCCCGTGGGCTCTCACTTCAACAGCCCCTACCACAACTTCACCCATGCGAGAGTGGCTGCTGTCTGGCAGAACCGGTCCAGTGGACTCTATCGCCTCTTTATAGACTAGTCCATCATTACACGACTGGGGACCCTCGCCCCTGCCGGCCTGAATACCAGAGAGTGACAGCAGCTGAGCTTCAGGCACCCCCGTCCCCTTCTCTACTAACCCCTCCCCCTCCCCCCCCCCCCCTTCTCCCCCCCCCCCCCCCCCCCCTTTTTTTTTTTTTTTTTTTTTTTTTTTAACAGGCCTTCTTGCTTTCCACTTTAACTTGTTCATGATCCTACTCACTGCTAATC
>JADBJO010005116.1:95000-100000 GCA_016801955.1 Conus betulinus
GGATGATGGATACAGAGATGTCCCCATAAATGAAGGTTAGCTGCGATTTGTCAGGCTTGCCTGATCAAATAAGCAGTCCCGAAATGAAGATGTTCTTAGCAGGATGGGGCACTGTTATATCCACTGAAATACCCCATATATCCAATGACAGGAGCATCATGCGATCAAGACCCGCGCTACAAGCTCTCAGCCCTGAGAAAGGACACACCAGTGAACAAGCCATCTCCAGCTGTGGACAAATAGCAGGGCAGACTGGACTCGTCAGCCCAGTAAAGCAACCAGTCTGGGAGAGCGTTCACTCTGATATCAAAACAAGCCAAAGTCAAATGTGCTGGTCCTTAGGCTGCAGCAGAGAATCTGGAACAAACTCGAACCCCTTAAGAGGTCTTATAAGAGACTCGACAGCAAAGCCTCTGTTCAACAACCGTCTCCTCTGGTGCAGACTTTATGATTCTTCAACATCGATAGCTTCATAGTGTATATTTTCAACAGACTTTAGACTCGCCAGATACTGACAGCTCTGAAGCCAAATTTCTTCTTCACCCAGTTCTTGCACCTTTGAGATTCTTTGAAAAATAATGCTTGCAACAAATTCAACGTAGATGAAATGCAAGTTTACAGCACGAGGACAACGACGGATCCAACAGGAACACAACAACAGGCACCCTGGCAAGTTCTACAGTTCCTGCAGTGGACCCGGTGACAAGCATACACGTCGTCACCCGTCACGGGCGGCAGTAGCTATCACCAGTCGTCCAAAGGTATTCACCACACAGTGAATAATTCTATCTCCAATACTGTTGAATTGTCACACAACGATGTCCACAACACCTACTATCAACTGTCCTCAATAATGACTCGGGTCTACAGATTCTTTGTTTCAGCTGGTTACGCAACGGGTAATTCCCAACTTGATTCTCTTTCCAGGAAAGAAAGATTCCGATGTCGAATCAGAATACGTAGACGTGTTAGGGCCTTCCTCCCCTACAGAACCCAGGAAACAACAACGGCTCACCACTCTCTACAAAATCACCCACGGGCTCATCAAGGCAACGCCGCCAGAGAAATTCCTTACCCCTGAAAACAGAACCAGAAGGGAAATCCGCCCCGCAGCATTTAAGGACTGTGAGACCACAAACCTCGTTACTCGCCATGCTGTCAGTAACACCAAGGACTACAAGATTCCAGATGGCACTTCAGAGCAGTACAAATGCTCCTTTTGTGTCAAGACCATCGAGGAGTGGAACCGCCTGGAAGACACAACAGTCCAGGCCAGTACTGTCACCACATCCACAGCAAGCGGTGAGCAGTTCTGCAGCCCTCCACTAAACCCGTGCTGTACGTTAGTTAGTAAGGTTAGGTAGGTGGGGAAAGGGTGGGGGTCGGGTCCCTTATTTTATTTTATTTATTTATTTTTTTATTTATTTATTTTATTTATTTTTTTTTTTTTTTTTGGGGGGGGGGGGGGGGGTTGGGGGTTGCTTGGCACTACCTTCTGTAGGGTCAGAGCCGGTAATGTACAGGATTGCCTGTATGTGCAAAGCGAAAAGTAACAGAGATCCGGGCTCCCCTTGCCTTGTCTTGCCTTGCTGAACCTTGCCTTGCTTTGCCTCGCCTCGCCCTGCACCACCCTGCCCTAACTGCTTCTCCTTGCCCTGCCTTGCCTTGAATTCCTGTGGATTGCACTTATCGTGCCTGGACCTTCCTTGCCTTGCATTGCCTATCTTAAAAGCCCAGCAGGTCAGGGTCGCTGGGGTACCCTCTGATGACTTCCAGACAATCTGCCTCCCCCCCCGATTCTCTGTGGTCGTCCGTGACAGCTGGAGCTTCAGGTCTGACCACTTCTGACACTGTCCTTCTCTCCCGTGTCTTCTGATCTCCGCGTCTTCTCCCTCACTTGTTGATATTGATGGTTTTCGCCCAAGTCGGCTGTTTCTGAATCGCGTCTCTGTCAATAAACAACAGACAAAGTAGGTACCTCTTGCTGCCATCAGAAAACAAATACACGCCCATAACTCCAAAGAAATGTTGCTTACGACACTGAATCGCCTAGCAGATATGACAGCACAGAGCACACCGAACAAACAAGGAAACACTCCCATTCCTGCCTGCCTCATTTCGTGTTTACTTTTGTGTCTCTGTCAGTTGTTTCTTTCTAGACAATGCAGAGCTGGTCCTCCTGAAGAATACTTGGCCGTGGGGGCTCTCCTTCACTTCATCTCTTCTGTCCATCAGGATCCTTTAGGGACATACCTTCTTCAAAGTTCAGATTCGGTTTTGTTTTGTTTTTTGTTAAACCTGTACCGGATGACGATTTTGCCTGCACAGACCCGATCGTGCGGGTCGCCCAAGACCCACACATTTTGTAGAGGCTTTTCCTATTGCTTATCCCTATTCAGATCGCGTGGGTCTTGTAAGAGATCGCACCTGATCAAGAGCGGTTCAGCAGCTTATTCCTCACCCGATGGCGTGGGTCATGTGCGACCCATTAAAATGTACAGGTCCTGGGGGAAACCCCTACTGATTACGCTGATAACTGTTTGTGCCCGTACATGAAATTTCTGTGACCAACGGCTGTTAAGATCGTTGAGGAACTCCTATGACTTCGTGAGCACAGCTCTATCCGTTCATAAGATATGATGTTTTTTTGATTGAGTCGCTGGGACATGCAAGACCGATGAAGCACGGTAAAGCGACACACTTCCACAATACAATCAACTTCGAAGTTTGTGAATAGTTTATATGGAGGATGTTTCAGGCGCAACGGATAACTTCCAACCATCTCACACTGTCCATCGTTATACTTTCGGCTTTCTGAAAAAACTGCAGGAGAACTGTCCTTCTACTGTCTGGTGTCCACCCACCTTTCTTCTGTGTGCTTCGGCGTGTTGATCCTAGAACCGTGCGTATGATAGAGAGTGTCTTCGAGTTTGTTTGATTTTCGTGCCGGCTGTTCTTGGGTCAGGCCAGTGCCATTATATTCCCGCTGAATGCCCAAGGCCACACATTTGTCTCCACCCAGTCAGAACACAGAGACAGAGACGTTGATTTAAGAGATGGACGTGGACAGGCCGACACGGACGGACAGACAAAACTCTGTGCGATGTTCATGTCCAGGCACGCGACCACCATGATGAGATGAAACCTGCACGTGCTTTCAAGTTCTTTCCAGCGAAAATGAAGACGAAAGCCATTCTGTGTTGAATCACATCTTGCGAAACGCTTTGAATATAAATCACACACGCCCACGCCCACACACGCACGCACACACACACACACACACACACACACACACACACACACACACACACACACACACACACACACACACACACATGAAAAAAAAAAAAAAGACAATCCCCCCTCCTGCCCCACGTCCTCCCATCCGCTGTGCTATAAGACCTGGTGGCCCCCATCTGCTTGCAAGACATGGACCTCAAACGCCCATCCGTGCTGGCAAAAGTGTCATGGCGGCAAGGAAGGGACATTACTCTTAACTGGGAGGGGGAAAGCGATTTGTCTGCCTTGCCGAGGCCCTTGGTCGAGCCGGGTGGGTGCCCCGAACGAGTGCAGGAGTCGTAAATCGTGCCGCTCTGATGAAATCATGAAGGTTTTATGGCCATCCCCGCCTTCCCAGCCCTTTGATGACGGAGGACCAGGCTGCTGAGGCCTTCCTTCACTGAGGGGGAAAACGGGCGGGACGGGGAGGGTGGTGGGTAGGGGGGACGGTGGTAAGGGGGAACGGTGGGAAGGAGGGGGTGGAAGGGAGAAGGGGAAGGGGGGGGGGGTGCGCTGATGAAGGGGGTAGGGGTGGGGTGGGGGTAGGGTCCGGGGGCGGGGGGAATCCAAAGGCTGAGGTCAAGTTGTCGAATTCGAAACGAAAGAGAGAGAGAGAGAGAGAGAGAGAGAGAGAGAGAGAGAGAGAGAGAGAGAGAGAGAGAGAGAGAGAGAGAGAGAGAGAGAGAGAGAGACAGACAGACAGACAGACAGACAGACAGACAGACAGACAGAGATAGCGAGAGAGAGACAGACACAGACAGACAGACAGACAGACAGACAGACAGACAGACAGACAGACACAGACAGACAGACAGACAGAGAGAGCAGAGACAGAGAGACGCAGAGACAGAGTCAGAGAGAGAGAGACAGACAGACAGACAGACAGACAGACAAAAAGACTGACAGAGACTAAACCAACTGAAAGAATCTGTAACAAAGCAAACATTCAAGTAAACCGCATTGTGGATGAGTCAAAGTGAAATCAACATCCTACGAAGTGCCACCAGCCAACCAGAGGCGCAGTTCAATAAGCAGACCAAAGAGGTGCATGAGGCAGGATCAGTATTTCCGCCTTTCACTCGCTGGAGCTCCATGGTGCACATTGAAGGCGGTCACCTCTTCCTGCTGGTCTGACTCACACTGTGTCTGCCTTCTGTTCACTGTCGGCAGTGCACGAGTCCTTGCCATTTTCCAGGAGAAATAGACTGTCAAATATTACCCAGGACTAAGCAGCAAAATTGAAAAGAAATGTACTTCAACGTCTTTGGGCACGTCGCACAGAAGACAGGTAAGTACATTTTCAAGCAAAAGCATGTACAGCGAGTCGAAATTTAGTCAACTGGCCATCTTAAATCTAGTTTTGTTATTTATTTTCATCAAGAGAGAGAGAGAGAGAGAGAGAGAGAGAGAGAGAGAGGAGAGAGAGAGAGAGAGAGAGAGAGAGAGAGAGAGAGAGAGGAGAGAGAGAGAGAGAGAGAGAGAGAGAGGAGAGAGAGAGAGAGAGAGAGAGAGAGAACTCGCTATCTAGAACTCGCTGTCTTAGATATATTTATTTATTTATCGCCATTGAGAGAGAGAGGAGAGAGAGAGAGAGAGAGAGAGAGAGAGAGAGAGAGAGAGAGAGAGAGAGAGAGAGAATCGAAACGTTTGCAGTCCAAGATTAAGGTTTGAAAGCATTATCTAGGTTTGCAATCTGTTCTCGCTAATCTACTATGTTCGAC
>JADBJO010005116.1:107500-125000 GCA_016801955.1 Conus betulinus
GCTCACCTGTCTCTCATGTCAGTGACACACTTGAGCGACGCAATGCTGGTCAGGAGAGCGAGGTTGTGTCAACCAGCGGCAGCGCGAATGAGCACGTGCAACACACACTGCGTGCTGAATCAAAAGAGTTCTCTTTTTTGCTGTGGAATGTGCATGGGTTGTTGACAAAAATGTATGATTCCGATTTTATTTCTTTTGTTTGTGAATTTGATTTTGTTTGTTTAGTTGAAACATTCATAGAGGAATGTCAGTGTGATGTTTTTGTTGGATACAGATTGTTTTGTAAACCTGCTGTAAAATTTACTAAGCATGGTAGACGTTCGGGAGGACTTGTTTGTTTGATAAAAAATGATCTTTTTCCAGTATGTCAAAAGTGTTGATGTTGATCATGTCAATTGTTGCATCTTTCTGATTGACAAAGAGCTGTTTGGATTGGATAAAGATATTCTGTATGTTTGTACATATATACCTCCAGAAGGATCTCCTTTCTACACTCATTTTGATATAGACAATGGCATTAGTATGCTTGAAGAGTGTTTAACTGATTTTCTGTTACAGAATGACGTGTATGTTATTTAGTAGGTGATTTGAACAGTAGAACTGCTGATGTTTCTCAAGAATACCCTGACAATCATTTGTCTCTTAATTTGACCCGGCAATCAAACGATCTTACTTTGAAACAAACTATGGAAATTATTATTGAACATGTGTACTGCATTAGATCTGAGTATTTTGAATGGCGTGTGTAGAGGCGACCATGAAGGTTGCTACACATTCATATCCGATTCTGGAAGCAGTGTCACAGATTATTTTGTATTCTCACGTGAACTTTTTATGATACTGTTTGACTCCTGCAAACTGTCTATTGTTGAACGTATTGATTCTGACCATTTGCCAGTGACTGCAGGTGTTTTTCCCAAAGCAACATGTACCTGATATTTGTACGCAAAAAGAGGATTTGTGTTATATACAAATTTCTGTGGGACGACAAGTGTGCTGATAAATATACCAGTATTTTGTGTAGTGTTGAAACACGTACCAACATTGACCTTGCGATTGATTTAATTGATGTTAACGTGAACGATGCTCTTAAAGCTTTTAATGATTGTATAAGAGTAAGTGCTGAATCCATGAAAACACGTATATCATTTGATAGCAATGAAAATTCAAGTAAATGGTTTGATTTAGAATGCAAACTTTGTAAAAGAAATGCCAAAAGATTGTTGCAGATATTTCGCCGTTCTGTAAAATCTGAAAAGAAAAAAGAATTAATTATCGAGAAAAGAAATGAATATGTTTGCCAGACGTGAGTAGTATAAAAACTTATTAAAGCGGAAGAAGAAGCAATTCAACAAAGCCTTATTGGACAAACTTGTATTGACTGTGAGAAATCAAAAGGAATTGGGGGGACTGTTCATAATGCATCTTTCAAAAGGAAACAGCCTAGAAATAACATATCAATTGACTCTTGGTTTCAACATTTTAAAGCTTTGCTGGAAACGGATGCTGACAACATAGTAAATGAGGACTCAGTTGAAGACACGGAAGACTATATGAATCGTCCAATCTCTAAAGAAGAAATACTGCTTGCTTTAAGAAAAAAAAAAAATCGTAAAGCAGCTGGTCCCGATGGCATTATTGGCGAGCTCTTTAAGTATTCGAATGAACAGGTTATACATTTTTTCTTGAAATTATTTAATAAATTATTTGATGATGGTATATTCCCTGACAACTGGTCTGAATCTATTATTCAGCCAATTTTTAAGAAAGGTGACATCAATAACCCCAATAATTATAGGGGAATTTCTTTGAGTGATATTAGCAGTAAATTATTTGGTATGGTGATAAATAGCAGATTGCAAGAATGGGTGGAAGGAAACAATATCACAGGTGGTGAATATCAAGCTGGATTCAAAAAAGGATACTCAACAGTCGACCACATGTTCTCTTTATTAGCTCTCATACAGAAGCAGTTCTGTTACAATCGAAAACTTTATGTTGCATTTATAGATTTCGAAAAAGCTTTTGATACGATTAATCGAAATCTTCTCTGGCCAGTTTCTCTTAAAGAATGGTATTAAAAGTAAGTTATTTAGATGTATTAAAAGCATGTACAATGATGTTAAAGCAAGAGTAGATGTGGCTCTACGTTTACTGATTACATTACCTGCACATCAGGATTAAGACAAGGAGATGCTTGCAGCCCTGTTCTGTTCTCTCTTTTTATTAACGAATTAGCGATAGAAGTTATTAACAATGGAAGACATGGTGCTAGATTTTCACTTGACGTGTATGAATTATTTATTCTGTTGTTGGCTGATGATGTTGTTTTGATGGCGGAGACAGTTACAGGTTTGCAGACACAGTTGAATAGCTGCAGAGTGCCGCTCTATCTCTTCAGCTTAAAGTTAATATGACAAAAAGCAATATTATAGTCTTTCGGAAGGGTGGCTATTTGAGTGTGAGAGAAAAATGGTGTTGTATAATGGTGTTACAATGCCTGTAGTTAATGTGTACAAATACTTAGGAATACTTTTTTCAACGCGCTTGAGTTTTACTGCTGCATGCAAAGACCTTGCAAGCAGAGCTAAAAATGTTTTGATTTATCTTTTGAAAAAGTTAAACATGTGTAAAACAACTCCTTTAATTTATTCATGAAATTATTTGATTCTCAGATACAACCAATTGTGCAGTATGGTTCTGAAATATGGGGCTTAGAAAATGCTGTTGTCCATTGTGAATCAGTTCATTTATTCGCTTTGAAGAAATTTCTAGGAGTAGACAGACGAACACCGAATGACCTTGTTTTTATGGTGAAAACAAATCGCTACCAATATATATAAATTCTGCTGTCAAGTGCATTCGCTATTGGATTAAGTTGATTCAAATGGAGAATTACAGGATTCCACGTAAAGCAGCATATGATATGTTGTATGACCTAGACGCAAGAGGTAAGAAAAACTGGGTAACAAACATTCGCTTGAGTTTGTTTTAAATATGGTTTTGGTTTTGTTTGGACGAATCAAGGTGTTGGAAGTGTGCGTGGATTTATACGTTGTTTTCAACAAAGGCTTATCGACTGCCGATGGCAAACTTGGTCCGATCATATTCAAACTAGTGACAGGTTCAGTTTGTACAGTACTTTTTGCAGTGACCACAGTTTAAAGCCTTATTTACATCTAGATATTGATAAGCATCTGAAATATACAACTAGATTTAGGCTCGGATTTCTGATCTAGTGACACACCGTTATCGATATAGAACGTTTATGTCAAACGACCTAATTTGTCCCTTATGTAATGAAACCGAAGAAAATGAGGTGCATTTTGTTCTGTGTTGTCCAGCACTTGGACGTATACGTGAAACGTTAATTAAGCCTAAATATTATAGAAATCCTTCACTGTTTAAATTGAGTTTGTTAATGTCATCGACAGTTCTGGAAGACGTACATGATCTTGCATTATTTTTATACAAAGGATTTAAAATGAGAGATGCTCTGACTACATGAATATGTTCTATATCATTGTTCTGCTGTTGTTCATTGAGCATTTCAGCTCCTTTCCACCTAATATCATCCTACCTATATTACTTAAAACCTTTATTACTGTATCACTATCATCATATCATTACCTTTACTGTTATCTTCATCAACATCATTACATCACTACATTTAATTTACAACAACACTGATGTCATTGTTATTACCGTCATTGTCATTTTTACCTTTATACTTCTAAGCATTATGTCCTATTATCACTAATCCCATTGCCAGCCATAATTGTAAAATTATAGTAACTTAATTTTTAGAGAGAGGGGGGGGGGGGGGGGAGAGAGAGAGAGAGAGAGAGAGAGAGAGAGAGAGAGAGAGAGAGAGAGAGAGAGAGAGAGAGAGAGAGAGAGAGATTGTGTATAGGTGTGAATATGTTGCTCCCCCCCCCCCCCCCCCCCCCAGTCAGTATATAAACCCATCCCCTTCTTCCCTCCACCCTCATACCATCAACACCTTAAAGTTACATGTACCAACCCACCACTTCAGTCTCAGCCCCACAATATCTTCCCACTAAACACACATAATACCATATCTCCCACTATTTACCTTACACATAACTCATAGCTATCTTCCTTTCCCTTCTCACCACACCCTCTCTATTTCTCACATCAGTCTATTGTTTATTCAGATACTTGTCCACTCCATTTCCTTCACTTCATTTGTTTTTTTCTTTTATTTTCATTCACTATTTCTTCAACATGAACTCCTGTTCCATCTTCCTTCTTTCCGGTGCATATGTTGTAGAAATGTTGATAACTATGCGCGCACCCCCCCCCCCACCCACACACACACACACACACACACACACACACACACACACACACACACACACACACACAACACACACACACACACACACACACACACACACACACACACTCTCTCTCTCTCACTCTCTCTCTCTCTCTCTCTCTCTCTCTCTCTCTCTCTCTCTCTCTCTCTCGCGTGCGCAAAACTATTACTGCAATTATAATAATATACCTATGGATTCCATCCTTCCCATAACTTATATCTTCTGCTTGGTTGTTGTTGTCGTTGTTTTTGTTTGTTTGTTTGTTTTCCTCCTTACTACTATCAGAATTAATGCCTTTAGTACCATAAATATTAACATTGTTATTTTTTTATTTTTTTTTTTTTTTTTTTATTTTTATGTTCATCTATTTATTCTATTACCATTATTTTTTTTCAATTTTTTTTATTATGCATTTATTATTATTATTATTATTATTATTATTTAAATTTCTTTTTAATGTTTCATTTATTTATTTATTTGATTATTATAAAAATGTATTTTCTAAATATAATTCTGTATCGTGCTTTTATTACCTTAACCTTCACTATCGTTGTTAGTAGTACCATTCAGTAATAATATTGCTAGTATTGATACTACCACACCACTAGTATTGACATCACCATCGCCTTCGCCTCTGAGACTGTTGCCACGGCAACCCTGCTGTTTAAAGAATCCTCTAACCCACTCTCCTTTTCCCCCATACCCATACTTATTGACACCAAGATTGGTAGTAGTTCTTTTTTTTTTTTTTTTTTTTTTTTTTTAATATTTTGACCATTATTAGTATTCCTATCAGTAATATTATTATCATCATTACGACTTTGACTCACACATTATTTCCCTTCCGACAGCCTCGTTCTCATTCTCTCCCCTCCTCCTCCCCCCCGATCCCCTCCCCTCCCCCTCCCCTCCCCCCCCCGTCTAATATCACTATGCGGATAGACGTTAAATTGAAGACAACAACACACACGTGTGCCCATGTTCAAGACATCACCAAAGGGTTTTAAAGGTCCCTGCTGAATTAAATAAAGATATCAACGATGAAAGTCGTGAGTCCAGTTTTCCGATGCATTGCAAGACGAAGTGCATATATGCCAAAACCTGAAAAAAATAATGATTTGTTGCTGAAATCATTGATGTGTATCTCTCTCATGAGCCCGACAGGTCATTTGTGAGTCTTGGTGGTTTACTGTGAAAAGGTTTTTCAACAAGTGAAATATGACGTGCTAAAGTGTATCCCTTTCCTTCAGGGGGGATGGGAGTTGGGAGGGGGGGGGGGGGGGGGGGGGGGGGGCGTGGGGGGGGGGGGGGGGGGGCGCGAGGGAATTGCCTTTAAGAATTACCATCGGACCAGAATCGGAATCCATCTCTCTCTCGCAATCCACCACCTCTCTCTCTCTCTCTCTCTCTCTCTCTCTCTCTCTCTCTCTCTCTCTCTCTCTCTCTCTCTCTCTCTCCTCTCTCTCGCTCGCTCCCCACGCGCACGCGTGCATATGATTTCACTCTCTTTTTTTTTCCTTCCCACCTTCCCTCCACCCCCTTCCCCTCTCCCGCACGTCCCATTCACGGCCCATGAAGCAGGCAATGAGGCAGGAGACACGTGTGACTGGTGTGTGTGTGGTGTGTGTGTGTGTGTGTGTGTGTGTGTGTGTGTGTGTGTGTGTGTGTGTGTGTGTGTGTGTGTGTGTGGTGCGTGCGTGCGTGTGTGTGTGTGTGTGTGTGTGTGTGTGTGTGTGTGTGTGTGTGTGTGTGTGTGTGTGTGTGGACTGTTGTGCTCTTTGTGCTGATGATAGTTTTAAAAAAAAAATCAAGAGAAAAAAAAATGTGAATCTGGGTGACTTAATGATCAGGCTACAGACCCCCAACTCAGTGAATGAGCAATTACACCCTTACTACACCCGCATACACATGGCTCCAAAATAAGAAACCAAACAAAATCAGTGAACATTCTTCAGAACGAACGAACGAACGAACGAACGAAAATTTTATTTTACCAGGGTAATGAGATAAGCAATACAAATGCTTTTTTCCACCCAGCCCGGGGGCAAAAAGAAAGAAAAAAACAATTTAAAGATCAAAATAATGCATTTAAAGATCAAATTAATGCAAATACATATATAAGAAGAACAAAGTATAACAAGATCTTGTACAGTTCAATACAAATTAGCTATTGTCCATATCATTGACAAACGAACGCAATAGAAAAAAACGCATGAATATAGCGAACAGAGAGAGAGAGAGAGAGAGAGAGAGAGAGAGAGAGAGAGAGAGAGAGAGAGAGAGAGAGAGAAGAGAAACAGAGAGAGAGAGAGAGAGAGAGACAGACAGACAGACCGAGAGGCAGAGACAGAGAGAGAGAGAGAGAGAGAGAGAGAGAGAGAGAGACAGAAAGAAAGAGAAAGAGACAGAGACAGAGAGACACACACAAGACATGCATATGAGACAAAAAGAAATGTTTGTGTATGCGCGTGTGCGTGCGTGCACGCGCGTTTGTGCTCGAACTCGCTCGTGTGTGTGTGTGTGTGTGTGTGTGTGTGTGTGTGTGTGTGTGTGTGTGTGTGTGTGTGATGTCAACAACTCCCTCTGCATTCCTATATCACCCAGGATGTCCAAACTCTCGCCGAATGGCTTGATCTTGGAAATGGTGAGGGTGCCGGAGGGACGCAGAGAAGAATTGTCCTCAACAGCCAGACCAGACAGCCGGGGGCAGCCCCTGCACCACATCTTGAAAGCCTGCGCTGTTTTTCATTGGTCTGATGGTTGAGGACAGTACTTCTCTAGGTACCACAGGCAACTTTGGGTACATCTCTTTCTTTTCAAAGACCAGCAGAGATTATCCAGAGTTTTGAAAGGCCAAGGAGAGCTGAGCTCTTCAGTGGAGCTGATCCCAAGGTAGGTCATCTTGTTTTTTACATATACAGGGAGGGACAAGAAAGTATGGCCACTCTTCCACTAGAAAGACAAGGTGTGTCTCTTTCTTGCTTTTTTTTTTTTTTTTTTCAATCAAGGTCATCCGTTTCTTCTTTTCGTTCGCCAACTATTCTGATACTGCGCACCAGTATTTTTTGTTGTTTACTGGGTCATAAAATTATGCTCTCAACTCGAGGAAAGTATAATTCTGTGCGTAACTTTATTCATGTGTAAATATGGCGTGGCTCAAACATCGCCACAATGATGGTTTTGTTTTGCATTTGCTTACTTTACAGCTTTTCAACAAGATACTTTCCTCCCTTCGGTTTGTGAGGAACTTTTCTTAAGGTCGCACAGTTTGCCTTTTGAGTCTCGGGTGTGAAATCACGCATATGTTACAATCTTAAAAGGCAGCTCTGAAATGCTATGGAAGTTAGGGGGGAAAAAACATTCTTAAAAACGGTTCACGTAAGTAACTGGGGTAGAAAACAACAAACCACCGATTTCTATTCAGTAAACATTTATGGCACTAGATCATTTCTTACTCAGATGCAACTTAAAAACAAACAAAAAAATGTTGTGACCAAAATTAGTACCCTTACCCTAAGTTGAGACTAACTCATGACACGATTGACCCAAATCAAGTAGACCAACTTGCAAAGTGAGAACCAGCCGCGGACTGCCGGCTGGGGGGTCGTGGGTTCGAATCCCATCAGAGTCATGTGGGTTTTTTTCTGCCCCGACCGGCTCTCCTACCCAGAGTTGAGTTTGCTATGGGCTCAGTTGGGAAGACTAGGACCACACAGTCGAGTTTTCATCCACTTAATGGATGCGTTTCTGAGAGTGTTGCTCAAATTTCATGACCAACACTGCAGGTGCCTGTATCTCTCGGGCCTGGTTGACGCCGGGATATATTATGAAAGGAAGCGTAGAGTACAGCCCTGTCATATAGTCTCAGACCGAAATGGAAATCCGTAGCATCATCATCTTAATCATCCTCATTCTCATCAATCAGCATTTTAAAAAAAAGTCTCAAATTCTGTGGCCCTTCATGCCCTACTGTCATGGTGACCTCAGTTTCGATGTCCTCTCCACGTCTGTGGCCTTGGTTTGGTTCCGTCGGGGTCACCGGTATCGGCGAGTCCATGGGGGCTGTCGTTGGACGGCCCTCCGGAGGGAGAGCTCACTCACGCCGGCTCCGCGACTAAGCAATTATTGTCGTCAGTAGGGGGCTTAGTAGGTGGTGTCCTGCGTATGTTAGATCAGACAGGCGCCACCGAACACCACCGAAGTGACTCGGCAGCAGTGCAGTGTCTTCTCAGGTGGATTGCCTCTTGACGACTTGACACTGACTGCTCCCTGTGGATTGTCGGTGCCGGGGTTGCGGCGGGGCTGACGGGGCTGTGGCTGTGGACGGGGTGTCGGACTGAGCGGCGTGTGCACTGTGTCTGAGGTGGCGCACAGGTTGGGACAGCAGAAAAAAAAAAAAAAAAAAAAAAAAAACTTGCAAAGTGAGGCGACTGGAAGCGGAAATGTGAAACAAATTTGAAATGTTATTGATAACACACTGCAAGAAAACAAACAAACAAACAAAAAACGTAGACAAACGAATCACAAGAAAAAAAAAGACGACGCGTTTCGACCTCTTAGGTCTTCTTCAGGCAAAAAAACACAACACTCAGGACAACGAAAATGAACGAGCAAACACTTATCTTCATCCAGTTTGGCCAATTGCTCGTTCATTTTCGTTGTCCTGAGTGTTGTATATCTTGCCTGAAGAAGACCTAAAAGGTCAAAACGCGTCGTGTTTTGTCCTGTGATTCGTTGGTCTACGGGATTTTTTTTTTTTTTTTCTTTTCTTTTTTTTTTTGCGGTTCAGTATCAGTAACTTATCAAGTATATCAAGCTAGACATCAAGTACTAACAGGAAACTAGCAATGTGCCGCAAATGTAATAAGCGCCTCAAACGAGCAGCTCAGCAGAGCACAAGGTTAACACACCAATGGAATGACGAAAAGACAACGCGGACGTAAACCCGGGCACTCGTCGCTGAACAGCCATTCCCCGCAGGGAAGACAGCTTCATACGTCAGGTCAGCGAGATGAGCTGGCCCTGCTGTGGACACGCCAGTGTTAGGGCTTCGCAGTGAACAGAATACCCCATCATTCAGCAGGGGTAACCAGATTATTGAATCCGCAAACTAACATGGACAAACAAAATTACCAGACGAAACACGGCGGCGCGTTTCTACCTCTTAGGTTTTCTCCAGGCAAGATAAACAACACTTAGGGGACAATGAGCATGTGATTGCTCGTCCTTCTTTTCATTGTCCTCCTCCTCCTCCTCCTCCTTCTTCTTCTTCTTCTTCTCCTCCTCCTCCTCCTCCTCTTCTTCTTCTCTTCTTCTTCTTCTTTCTTCTTCTTCTTCTTCTTTTTTCGTTCGTTCACTCAGACAGGAACCCCAGAGGCACTGACGAAGGCTGCTGTAGGGCGGAGGCCCTCCAGTGATCCATAAAGCTTTTCTCCTCGTCGGTGTGTTGGCAGGCCAGGTCTCTGCCCTCAGCTTTCCATGTGTGGGACAGTCCTGCAGGAAGTGTTCCACTGTCATTGGGGCTGTGCCACATGGGCAACTTGAAGATTCGCTTCCATTGTCCTGAATGTCGTTTCCCTTGCCTACAAAAAAAAAAAAAAAAAAAAAAATCAAAAAACAAAAAAAAGAAAAAACACGTCGTGTTTTTGTCTTCAAATTTGTTTGTCCATGTTAAGTGGAGGATTTACTTTAAATCCCTTTTAAAAAAATTATTTCAATTCCCGCCTACAGTTACCTCACTTTGAGACTAACTGGGGGTAACCATGTGTTGCTACAGATATGAGGTGGACACTGAAGGCTGATCCACGGTGGAAATTCCTGGCATATTCCAGAATGCGTGCTCCGAGAGGGACTCTCTCCATCTGATATGATGAACATGAGAGGAATGAGTATGCCAGACAGCATGCCATTACATCTTATGCCAGACAACAGCCTCTCCTTGCAGTCACAAACGCTGTGATCTTACTAGTGGTGGGCATGTATTATTTCACCATGGCTCCTCTCCAAGAGCATCCTGCTGTGTACAGTGGAGGGTGGACATCATGACTCTCTCTCTCCATAATCATTTTACAGAGTACAGAGAAGGGTCGACGTCCTGACTTTCTATCCAGATTATTCTACAGGGTACAGTACAGTGGCTTCCTACACAAGGTCGTTCTACAGGGAACTTCAAGGGTGTACTTACCTTTGGCATTTTGAAGCAGTTCCTGAGTGTCTCATCGGATCAGCTCAAACAGTTTAAAGCCTCACCGATTGCACATTCCACGTTCCACCTGCCATCTACTTACAAACGAAAAACCAGAGCATGCACAAGCGAAAGCATCAAGTCAAAAGACTAACGGTCAAGATGAAAATGCATTGATCACTTTCAAACATTTTCACGTCTGGAGGAACCTCGTTTGAGAGGATGGATATTCCAGTGAGTCTGCTGTAAGGTGCTAACGTCTCACACTGAACTGGTTTAACACTCTATCCTGTGGCGCACAACCTAGCACGAATGAGGGAGTGAAGAGGAGGTATCCGTTAAGTCTTTTTATTTCAAACCCGGCCGACCACCGGGGGCTACAACTTCTGTCACGGCCCCTCGACAACCTTCCTGACTCCGGACAACCAATAAACCGACACACGACATTGACACATGAAAAAAGGGGATAGGGGAACAGCTTTGCCTGCTCACCGTAAACATTAATGCAGGGGAAACAGCTATAACTCCCCCCCCCCCCCCACCACCACCCCCCCCTCCCTCCAACATCATCCACCCCATCGTTTCCCACTCTTCTCCAGTCGGAAGAAACGGCGACTCACATAAATAGTACGGAAACTAGAGGCTCGTACCATGTCGGGGAGACTTGCAGATCGGTAGTACACGGACAGAGGGACAGGGGGTGAGGGAGGAGGGAGGGGGGGGGGGGGGGGGACGAACAGCGATCCCAACACAAACCAACAGTGCTTTTCTCCACCCTCCTAAATCAGCCGCAAAAAAAAAAAAAAAAAAAAAGGCGCTACAGATTGCGGAGCACTTCCCCACAAAGGCACCCCCGCCCTACCCCATCCGTCTCCCCTCCCCCCTCTTTACAAAAAAAAAAAAAAAAAAAAAAAAAAAGAGCAAATAACAACAACAACGACCCGTCAACTTAACAGACATAAACTGTCTTTCAACGGACGCCAAGTTTGTTCAAATGTTCTCCCCCCGCCTTTTTTCCACCCGGTTTGTGTGTGTGTGTTTTTTTTTTTTTTTTGTTTGTTTGTTTTGTTTTTTTTTTTTTTTTTTCCCTTTCCCCCGGCTCTTGTGTGCAGACAGGAATAGCCACAGGGAGTCGCTTCCCTTTGAGAACCAGAGGGCCCTCTTGACTCACGTGACCCCATTACCAGGTGACGACAATGGCGCCCACAACTTCGTCTCGCTTTGATCCTGGCTTAGGAAAAAAAAAAAAAAAAGAAAAGAAAAAAAGAATGGACGAATGAAAAAAAAAAAAAAAGGTGGAGAGATGGAAGAAGAAAGGAGGGGAGAGTGAGGAAGGAGGGAGGAATATGCAAAACGGGGGAAAGGAAGGAAGGCAGGTTGAGGTGAAGTGAATTGAAGGAAAGGGCCTAGCAAAGAAAACGAGTTGTATTTTATATATATATATATATATATATATATATATATATATATATATATATATATATATATATATATATATATAAACAAAGCTTGCTCTTATGTCTCAGATTATAGAAATAGGGGGGTGATAAGCCTTCATATCTGCAGTGGTAGATGATTCTGCCTAACTGACAGTATGTGCTTGAGTGGGTGAATGGGGAATAAATAAATGCTTCTCAAAATGAACCTTCAGCAAAGCTTATAGTCTCCAAAACGGGAGACCATCTCCAATGGGGGAGAAAGCTCACTAACATATAACTCCTGGTCAGATACCGGTATTTCGAAACCTGATTGTTTCTCCTCAGTGACCGCGGAGTTATATGTTAGTGAGCTTTCTCCCCATTGGAGATGGTCTCCCGTTTTGGAGACTATAAGCTTTGCTGAAGGTTCATTTTGAGAAGCATTTATTCATTCCCCATTCACCCACTCAAGCACATACTGTCAGTTAGGCAGAATCATCTACCACTGCAGATATGAAGGCTTATCACCCCCCTATTTCTATAATCTGAGACATAAGAGCAAGCTTTGTTTATAATTTAATATTTCTTGCAGTCATTGCAACACCTAGCTGCTCTGTAAATTGCTGGAATATATATATTCATATTCAACACTAGTAAATGGAAGTTAAAAGTTCTATGTTTCTTACAGTTTTTTATTGTACAAACTCCATTTGCTTATGAACTGGAAATGTGATATACCAAATTTCCACCGTCAGTTATTCGAGTAACTCTGTAACTAAGCAGAGACTGGCGCTTAACAAGAATGAAATCAGAAACAGTTATTCAGTATTGTCACAGATTTCATTGCTAGCAATCAAGAAATCGATGCCAGAAAACACAGATTATGTCTTTTTTGTAAGTAGTGGATAAAGTTTAACGCGCGCCCTGCAGGTTCCTTGTGTTCGAACACTAGACGAACTGGCTTGTGAACGTCACCCTTGATTGCTGGCGAGGAAAGGGTTAAGTCACAGTGATGAAATCGCGTGGCGGCCTGAGCAAATGATTAAGATACTGTCAGCGAAGGTAGTTTGGTTATTCCTCTGTGTGTCTGGGTTGCTACCTATCTACAAAAGAATGTTTTACCTGTTTGTTCGATTGTTTCATTATATGGGCAACTGGAGGGTTGCGTGCTTTACTTGGCTGAGCATAATTAGGCAGTTAATTACTTGAATGCTGTTCGATTGTTCGTGCGCTCATGTGGCTATTTTGTGCGCGAGTAGCCACTGGTCAGTCTGTTTGTTTTATTCGGTTGCTGCATCCGTTGTCTGTGAGTCTGTCAGTATACTTACACCCGTGGGTCCATTGCAGGGCTGAAAAGCAACTGCCATTGTTGGGCCGGGGTGTAGGCCTAACAGGTGAAACACGTGGCGCTAAAGCGTATAGCACGCACTGTCCTGAGGTGTGTGTGTGTGTGTGTGTGTGTGTGTGTGTGTGTGTGTGTGTGTGCTGGGAAAGAAAAATAGCTTTAGTTGGCTGGTTAATGTGCAAGATGTATAACCGCTATACGGCCCGAGTGATGCCTTGCTGTGTAAAATTAGATGTTAATTAATTTCATTCATTGTTCATTGCTCCTGCCGTTCGCAAAACGGGGAGTTCCATTTTTTTTTTTTGTGCGCGTGCTTATTATATGCATGTTCATTTATAACACTGTTCTTCGCTATGAAATCATGATCCATGTTTTTGATTGTATTTTAAGTCCTGCCGTTCGCAACGGGGAGTCTCAATGTTAATGTTATGATAATGAAATTATTATGTTGTTGATCCTGCCGTTCGCAACGGGCATCCCCTTTGGTTAATGTTTGGATTATGATATGATTGTGTTATTGATTGCAAAGATATGTTCTACCTCCTACCGTTCGCAACGGGAGGCCTTTTTTGTGCTTTTCTAATGTAAATCCTGCATCAATTTTGGTAATGTTTATGTGCTGCAGGGACAATATTGAGATATGTTTGTAAGCTAACACCTGTTGTTTTAATATATATACTTCACCATTCCATTATGAATGTTTGATACTTGTCTTGGCTTAATGTGAATGATTATGTTTTTCTGTATATGTTTTTATATCATTCCTCATGTTTATGATTATTATTGTTTATGTCTTAATAGGTCGGTGGTTGGTATGGTTGGTTCGATCCAGCCATGATTTGAAATAAAGAGAGAGAGGAAACCAACGAGCTGGTGCTGGTGTGGAAGTTGATGTGTCAACTCGCTCTCTTCCCCATCTCCTACTCCTCTTCCCTCCTTATCCATCCACTCACCTTTGCATATACAGCAAGTATTAACATTCTTTCGTGCACTCAAATGTACGTATATTTGCACGCGCGCGCGCGCGCACACACACACACACACACACACACACACACACACACACACACACACACACACACACACACACACAGAGAGAGAGAGAGAGAGAGAGAGAGAGAGAGAGAGAGAGAGAGAGAGAGAGAGAGATCCGATTTCCCAAGACACCTTAGAACTCAGCCCCGTGTCGTAGTCGGTATAATGTAAAACGAAATTTGTTATTGAAAAAGGGAGCGTTGACTGGATGTTTTAGTATAGAGACGCCAAGACACGTTGTGTATAGGCTAGCCGACCATGAACCACTGTCTAAGGGGTATTATGGCACTAATGACGTGCACAGTTACAACTATAACAGCAATGATATCTTGTAGCAATAAGAACAACTGCAGCAGCAAGAAGAAGAAAAAAAAGAAGAAGAAGAAGAGAAGAAAGAAGAAGAAGAAGAAGAAGAAGAAGAAGAAGAAGAAGAAGAAGAAGAAGAAGAAGAAGAAGAAGAAGAAGACGAAGAAGAAGGAGGAGGATCGAAAGAACAACAACAACAACAACAACAAGACGATCAAGAACAAGAAGATGAACAAGAACCAGAAGAAAAAGGAGAAGAACTGAAAGATGAAGAAGAAGAACTGAATGTCTATACTGCTACCTACGGAGATTTTGTGCTGGTTCTGCTGCTCCTGTGAAGGTCGGAAACTTCTGGTCATGTTGTTAACAGCCTGGCTGACCGTCAGGACCACATCAGCACTGAAAGCAAGTTCAGCACAGAACTTTGAAGGCAGTTGGAAACATTTCAGATTAAAATTAGAATAAAAATGAAATCGACGAATCCATTCAAGGAGGGAAAATGTTGAAGCATCCAAATTGTTGAAGACCAACAACTGAAGATCGATGGAACAACAGAAATGTCAGTAACACTGTGAACGAAAATAACCCTGATCAAAATGATGGCTAATGACAATTGTAACAACTATAATAATAATAATAATAATAATAATAACAACAACATCAACACCACCACCAACAAGAATGATAATGATAATAATAATAACAATACTACTACTACTACTAATGATAATAATGATAACAATGACTATAGTAATGATGATGATAATGACAATGATAACATAATGATAATATTAATGATGATAATGATGATGATGATAACAGATAATAACAATGTTGATGATAGGAAAAGACTATTCATTGTGCAACACTACATAATGACGCAGAACAGCATGTCTGAACGAATGAATGAATAATGAATGAATAAACAAATGCATCCAGAAATATGCGGGAAATAACAGGTTAAACACACAACTCTTCTGTAACAAGCGATATGTTAATACTTGCATGATCACACGCAGATTGGGCCTACACATATAGGTAGTGTTAGGACTGTATGTGCTATGTGTATGCCGCCGGGTATCTGAAGCTTAAGGCATTAAAATAATAATTGAATGTAAGTCATAATGTGAGTTTTGAAGCGCTGGAGTACCGTAGAGAACGTGCGCTAACGAATGCTTATTATAATGATATTCATTATTGTTCCATACAGTAATTTTTTTTCATCTTCAATAATAAAGTAATACTGATCATTCATAAGTATATAAACTTAGGAAAACTAACTCTTAAGAACGATGGAATAATTAAAAGCCGTATTTTCTGTGTTGACAGTCCCAAACGATGCGGACAATGTTGTCTCTATCTGTGTAGACAGTCCTAAACGATGCGTACAATGTTGTCTCTATCTGTGTAGACAGTCCCAAACGATGCGGACAATGTTGTCTCTATCTGTGTAGACAGTCCTAAACGATGCGTACAATGTTGTCTCTATCTGTGTAGACAGTCCAAAACGATGCGGACAAATGTTGTTTCTATCTGTGTAGACAGTCCTAAACGATGCGTACAATGTTGTCTCTATCTGTGTAGACAGTCCTAAACGATGCGGACAATGTTGTCTCTATCTGTGTAGACAGTCCTAAACGATGCGGACAATGTTGTCTCTATCTGTGTAGACAGTCCCAAACGATGGGGACAGTGTTGTCTCTATCTGTGTAGACAGTCCCAAACGATGGGGACAGTGTTGTCTCTATCTGTGTAGACAGTCCCAAACGATGGGGACAGTGTTGTCTCTATCTGTGTAGACAGTCCCAAACGATGGGGACAATGTTGTCTCTATCTGTGTAGACAGTCCCAAACGATGGGGACAATGTTGTCTCTATCTGTGTAGACAGTCCCAAACGATGGGGACAATGTTGTCTCTATCTGTGTAGACAGTCCCAAACGATGGGGACAGTGTTGTCTCTGTCTTATGTGTAGACGGTCCAAAACGATGGGGACAGTGTTACAAGAGTCACCCCCCCCCCCACCACCACCATTCTCTCTCTCTCTCTCTCTTTCGCTCTCTCTCTCTCTCTCTCTCTCTCTCGCTTGTCAGTTTGTCTATCTCTGTTTGTGTCTGTTTGTCTGTGAGTCTGTATGTCTGTGTGTCTGTATGTTTCAGAGAGTGTGTTTTAATACACACCACCAAAAGTCACAAAATTATAATCAATCCGTAGGCTTTGCTTAAATCTTGTTCGAACACAGAGACAGACAGACAGACAGACACACACACACACACACACACACACACACAGAGAGAGAGAGAGGAGAGAGAGAGAGAGAGAGAGAGAGAGAGAGAGAGAGAGAGAGAGACGCAGGGAAGCACATATCCTCCTCTGCGGGAAGAAATAAAGACACGAAGGAACGTAAGAATAAACCGAGCACAAAACAACGGACATGCCATAACAGCCCTTAAGTAGCTGTCTAACGCAAGCATGGAAAAAATAAAAAAACCCCCGTGGAAGAGGCGACAAAATCCCGCCCCCCCCCCCCCCCCCCCCCCCCGCACCCCCCACCCCGCACTCAGAATACCTAATCCTGGAGGGATTGATCGTCCTAGGCCATGGCCCGGCCAGCCCATCGTCATTGCAGGTTGTGGAAGGAGTGGGAATGTCCCCAGGGGTCACAGAGCCCAGCAGCTGCAGGCAGCAAATTGCCACACTGGTTTCGCGGAACGACGGTGGCTGCATGTTCTGATGGTCGCTTTAATGGTCGGGTTACGGGCAGTTATGCCATCGGCCTCGTCATAAGATTTGGAAAGAAACAAGAAGTGAGGGTGACTTGGAAGGGAAGGTTGTTTTGTGTGTGTATGTGTGTGTGTGTATGTGTGTGT
>JADBJO010005116.1:130000-132500 GCA_016801955.1 Conus betulinus
CCTTGTTAGTTCTGTGTGCTGTGTGCTGTCATATCTGCTAGGCGACTCGGTGTCGTAAGCAGCATTCGTTTGGAGTTATGGGCGGGTGTTTGTTTCATCATCGGAGCCAGAGTCACCCTATATGTTTGTTATTTACTTTTCCCTTAAGTTATATACAGACGTGGGTTGGTATGGCAACATACCATGAATGGCAGTCAGTCTATGGCAACATGCCATGAACGGCAGGCAGTCAGTCTATGACAACATGCCATGAACGGCAGTCAGTCTGTGACAACAATCCATGAACGGCAGTCAGTCTATGACAAAACAATCCATGAACGGCAGTCAGTCTATGACAACAATCCATGAACGGCAGTCAGTCTATGGCAACATGCCATGGATGGCAGTCAGTCTATGCGCTCTTCATACAGACATTAGGTTTAGCTACTCTCTGTCCTACAACGTAGTCAACAAGTGAGTGATTTCCCCTTGCTGGCGCGAGCGCGCGCCTCTCCTTCGTCAGCAGGGACGCCCAGGGGACGCGGTGCTGCTCACTTCAAGCACCTTAAAAGCCCATAGATCACCTGTCCTGGCATGGAAAACGCCACGTTGCCTAATGCAGATGTCTGTGGCATTGATCGGAACCAGGCGACAGGACGCCCTCTGTCGGTTTTATGGCTTCCTGCTCCTCCTCCTCCTCCTCCTTCTCCACCTCTTTCTCCTCCCCCTCCTCTTTTTCGCTCCTGGGTCGCGCTGTGTTGTTGGGCTTCTTTCAGGTGATAATGCCAGCCCTGTCGGGCGGAGGGTCGGCCTCTTTGATGTCCCTGTCCCTGGGCGCTGAGGGTGCGCGACAGTTGCTCCCCCCCCCCCCCCCCCCCCCCCCCCCGGACATGATTCTTGTCAGACCACCAGCGGGCACGGCACACAGCGTCAGACTGCTTTCATTCTTTCCTTTTCCTTCTTTCTTTCTTTTTTTTTTTTCTTTTTAACTTGCGCTATCTTTTTCTTTTTTTTTCTGTAAAATTATTATTCTTCGATTCAACGAGGCGCTGGCTTGCTTTGCGGCGGCCGGTGGGAAAAGGAATACAAGAATACTAAATCACTATCCTCCCACCATCACTGCCACCCTTCTGAGAGAGAGAGAGAGAGAGAGAGAGAGAGAGAGAGAGAGAGAGAGAGAGGAGAGAGAGAGAGAGAGAGAGGTTTATGTTTAAACCAGTTTCAGAAAAAGCAAAAGCAAAAAAAAAAAAAAAACTTCTCTGAGAAAATCACACCACAAACCGTTATGCTCCGTCAAGTTTGAAACTGAACGTTTTAGTTGCTCTGCAGCCGACGGCAAGGTGCTAACGTTGATGGGGCGTTCAACCCCTCAATGAACAGTTGACAGAGAGAGAGAGAGAGAGAGAGAGAGAGAGAGAGAGAGAGAGAGAGAGAGAGAGACGAAGGCACGCTCGAGCGAATTTTCTCCACGAGACGAGAGAGAGAGAGAGAGAGAGAGAGAGAGAGAGAGAGAGAGAGAGGTGTTTAAAGCCGGTATCAGAAAAAAAAAAAAAAGGAAAACAACTTCTCACAGCAAAACACGCCCCCAAACCGTTATGCTCCGTCAAGTTTGAAACTGAACGTTTTATTTGCTGTTGCGTGCAGATGGTGCTAACGTTGTTGATGCGGCGTTCAACCCCTCTAGAGTGAACAGGCGGAGGCTCACTGCCTGCACAACGAGGACCGAGGGCCGGGGAAGAATCAGACCTCTTTTCACAGATCTGCTTGTGGCCCCAACCTTGATGAATGCTGGGGACACAGGTGTGAGGTCAGAGTTGGGGGGGGGGGGGGGGTGTTAGGGGGTGGGGGTGGGGGTGGAGGTGGAGGGGGGGGGGGAAAGAGGGGTAAGGGGGCGGCAACAACATTATTTTGTTTCCTGCTGAACAAATGAAGTGAAATTGCTGCACAAGAGAAAAGTTTTGAGCGTGGAGGGGAAGGGGTTGGGGTCGAGGGGACGGGGGTGGGGGGGTGGGGGGGGGGGTGGGGGTGAGGGGTGGAGGGAGGGGCGGGGGGGTAGGGGATAGGGATTAGTTGCAACAAAACATTCTGTGTGGCGCAGGAGGTAGAAAGAGCGCATCGTCTAGCTTGTTTGCAAATGGCGTATACCGTGTGGCACGATCTCTCTCTCTCTCTCTCTCTCTCTGTGTGTGTGTGTGTGTGTGTGTGTGTGTTGTGTGTGTGTGTGTGTGTGTGTGTTAGTGTGTATGAAACAAGAAAGAGAGAGAGAGAGAGAGGTGAGGGAGGATTGGATAAAAGGTGAGGGTGAAAGGGGAAGTGGGGGGGGGGGGGGGGAGTCTTTTTTGATGTTGTTTGACCTTCAAATCAATAGTGACTGTTTTGTATTTAAGTCAAATGACGTAGTTAGGTCACCAGAACGGCCGTATCCCCCTCCCCCCTGCCCCGCACACACGCACACACACACACACACACGCACGCACGCACGCACGCACGCACGCACACACACACACACACACACACACAC
>JADBJO010005116.1:137500-145000 GCA_016801955.1 Conus betulinus
ACACACACACACACACACACACGCACGCACGCACGCACGCACGCACGCAGAGCAGAGAGAGAGAGAGAGAGAGAGAGAGAGAGAGAGAGAGAGAGAAATAAACATCTGCAAATTTGGCAATGATAGAGACTTATGGGAAAAAAAAGTGGCTCAAATTGAGAAATTGATATGAAATCAACCTTAAAAGTAAGAAATATATCAAAATTAACAATTGTAACTATGAAAATATTATAAATTTATGCAGTGCATGTACGTACACACTGACTTATAGAAGCAGACATACACTCACAGATGGTTTTTACGTGTGGTTGCACATACCCCTCCCCCCCTCTTTTTGCACCACCCACCACCACCACCACCACCCCATATCCGCACAGCCACAAGTCTGATCGAGTCAGCATACAGTAACAGTTTATAGTGCAGAAGTATATAACATCATTTATTCAGTAAATCTGTGGGCTTGTAGATATAACTTTTTCTCTGTTCTGGATTTGGAAAACTGAAATGTAGCGAGTCGTAATATTTTGAAAGAGGGTGACTATGATTATACCATCTTTCTTTGCCTTCACTCTCACACAACGTCCATACAGTTCAGTGAGATTTATGTCACACTCAATATTCTACTGCACACATTTACCAATCTGTTTAAACACGTTCTTATTTCTAAAACTTAAAAGAAAACGTCAAAATGGATGGAATAAGTCACGATTAAAAAACCTTCAAGGACTTAGGAATCAATGTGGATGCTTCTTAGTTCTTTTTTTTTTTTTTTTTTGGTAGAAAATACAACCGTGACTGGCACTTTCTGTTAATGCGAATCGTATTGGATTTAAGGTTGAGGATTAGTTTGTCACTTTCTTCATCTAGCTGGGAAAAAAATAGAAAGACTACTGACCATGTCCTCCCACTTCTCTAGATATGTTGTCCCAAGCAGCAGTGAGAATGTCTCTGTTGGCATGATCATGGTCATTTTAGGAATGATCTTGGCTTCACGGCAGCGATCAGTTTCTCGTCGTCAATGTTGGACAGAAAGATAAGAAGTGTAAACAATCTGAGAGGTTCGGTCCCTTCACCCGGACGGCCGAGGAAAGTACGGCTCACACGACCAGCAAACCACGGCTCTCTTCACACGGGTCAGGCCGGGTGCACTAGGCACGGCTTTGGCCGTCGCCAGTAAGTTGGAAAAGAGATGACCTGGTGCAGGTTTTATTTCTCCCGGACGGGCGGCGCACGGCGAGGTCGGTCCACTATACACACAGCCTATGCTGCAGCATCCGATGCTGAGGCCGGTCCACTATACACACGGCCTATGCTGCAGCATCCTATGCTGTGGTCGGTCCACTATACACACGGCCTATGCTGCAGCATCCTATGCTGAGGTCGGTCCACTATACACACGGCCTATGCTGCAGCATCCTATGCTGAGGTCGGTCCACTATACACACGGCCTTAGCTGCAGCATCCCTATGCTGAGGTCGGTCCACTATACACACGGCTTAGCTGCAGCATCCTATGCTGAGGTCGGTCCACTATACACACACAGCCTAGCTGCAGCGTCCTATGCTGAGGTCGGTCCACTATACACACACACAGCCTATGCTGCAGCATCCTATGCTGAGGTCGGTCCACTATACACACAGCCTATGCTGCAGCATCCTATGCTGAGGTCGGTCCACTATACACACAGCCTTAGCTGCAGCATCCTATGCTGAGGTCGGTCCACTATACACACAGCCTTAGCTGCAGCATCCTATGCTGAGGTCGGTCACACTATACACACAGCTATAGCTGCAGCATCCTATGCTGAGGGCCGGTCCACTATAGCACAGCCTTAGCTGCAGCATCCTATGCTGAGGTCGGTCCACTATACACACAGCCTTAGCTGCAGCATCCTATGCTGAGGTCGGTCCACTATACACACAGCCTTAGCTGCAGCATCCTATGCTGAGGTCGGTCCACTATACACACAGCCTTAGCTGCAGCGTCCTATGCTGAGGTCGGTCCACTATACACACAGCCTTAGCTGCAGCGTCCTATGCTGAGGTCGGTCCACTATACACACAGCCTAGCTGCAGCGTCCTATGCTGAGGTCGGTCCACTATACACACAGCCTTAGCTGCAGCGTCCTATGCTGAGGTCGGTCCACTATACACACAGCCTTAGCTGCAGCATCCTATGCTGAGGTCGGTCCACTATACACACAGCCTGCTGCTGCAGCATCCTATGCTGAGGTCGGTCCACTATACACACAGCCTATGCTGCAGCATCCTATGCTGAGGTCGGTCCACTATACACACAGCCTAGCTGCAGCATCCTATGCTGAGGTCGGTCCACTATACACACAGCCTATGCTGCAGCATCCTATGCTGAGGTCGGTCCACTATACACACAGCCTATGCTGCAGCATCCTATGCTGAGGTCGGTCCACTATACACACAGCCTTGCTGCAGCATCCTATGCTGAGGTCGGTCCACTATACACACAGCCTTAGCTGCAGCATCCTATGCTGAGGTCGGTCCACTATACACACAGCCTTAGCTGCAGCATCCTATGCTGAGGTCGGTCGGTCCACTATACACACAGCCTTAGCTGCAGCATCCTATGCTGAGGTCGGTCCACTATACACACAGCCTTAGCTGCAGCATCCTATGCTGAGGTCGGTCCACTATACACACACAGCCTTAGCTGCAGCATCCTATGCTGAGGTCGGTCCACTATACACACAGCCTATGCTGCAGCATCCTATGCTGAGGTCGGTCCACTATACACACAGCCTATGCTGCAGCATCCTATGCTGAGGTCGGTCCCACTATACACACAGCCTATGCTGCAGCATCCTATGCTGAGGTCGGTCCCACTATACACACAGCCTATGCTGCAGCATCCTATGCTGAGGTCGGTCCACTATACACACAGCCTATGCTGCAGCATCTATGCTACACACAGCCTATGCTGCAGCATCCTATGCTGAGGTCGGTCCACTATACACACAGCCTTAGCTGCAGCATCCTATGCTGAGGTCGGTCCACTATACACACAGCCTATGCTGCAGCATCCTATGCTGAGGTCGGTCCACTATACACACAGCCTTAGCTGCAGCATCCTATGCTGAGGTCGGTCCACTATACACACAGCCTTAGCTGCAGCATCCTATGCTGAGGTCGGTCCACTATACACACAGCCTTAGCTGCAGCATCCTATGCTGAGGTCGGTCCACTATACACACAGCCTTAGCTGCAGCATCCTATGCTGAGGTCGGTCCACTATACACACAGCCTTAGCTGCAGCATCCTATGCTGAGGTCGTCCACTATACACACCAGCTGCAGCTATCCACAGGTCAGCCTATACACACAGCTTAGCATGCAGCATCCTATGCTGAGGTCGGTCCACTATACACACAGCCTTAGCTGCAGCATCCTATGCTGAGGTCGGTCCACTATACACACAGCCTTAGCTGCAGCATCCTATGCTGAGGTCGGTCCACTATACACACAGCCTTAGCTGCAGCATCCTATGCTGAGGTCGGTCCACTATACACACACACAGCCTTAGCTGCAGCGTCCTATGCTGAGGTCGGTCCACTATACACTAGCTGCAGCACAGCCTTAGCTGCAGCATCCTATGCTGAGGTCGGTCCACTATACACACAGCCTTAGCTGCAGCATCCTATGCTGAGGTCGGTCCACTATACACACAGCCTTAGCTGCAGCATCCTATGCTGAGGTCGGTCCACTATACACACAGCCTTAGCTGCAGCGTCCTATGCTGAGGTCGGTCCACTATACACACAGCCTTAGCTGCAGCGTCCTATGCTGAGGTCGGTCCACTATACACACAGCCTTAGCTGCAGCATCCTATGCTGGGGTCGGTCCACTATACACACAGCCTTAGCTGCAGCATCCTATGCTGAGGTCGGTCCACTATACACACAGCCTTAGCTGCAGCGTCCTATGCTGAGGTCGGTCCACTATACACACAGCCTTAGCTGCAGCGTCCTATGCTGAGGTCGGTCCACTATACACACAGCCTTAGCTGCAGCGTCCTATGCTGAGGTCGGTCCACTATACACACAGCCTTAGCTGCAGCGTCCTATGCTGAGGTCGGTCCACTATACACACAGCCTTAGCTGCAGCGTCCTATGCTGAGGTCGGTCCACTATACACACAGCCTTAGCTGCAGCGTCCTATGCTGAGGTCGGTCCACTATACACACAGCCTTAGCTGCAGCGTCCTATGCTGAGGTCGGGTCCACTATACACACAGCCTTAGCTGCAGCATCCTATGCTGAGGTCGGTCCACTATACACACAGCCTTAGCTGCAGCATCCTATGCTGAGGTCGGTCCACTATACACACAGCCTTAGCTGCAGCATCCTATGCTGAGGTCGGTCCACTATACACACAGCCTTAGCTGCAGCATCCTATGCTGAGGTCGGTCCACTATACACACAGCCTATGCTGCAGCATCCTATGCTCTCCTATCCTATCCCATCCTACCTTAACCTTTCTACACTATCCCACCATACATATTATTATCCTTACAATATCATGTAATATAAACACACACATATACTGAACAATTAAACAGTGGGGGAAAACGAGTGTAGACTTACAATCATCACTACGCCATGGCAAGGCTTTAAAGAAAAAATGAACAAATAAGAGGACCGCGAAAGAACATAGGAGTGAAAAAAGAGGGCATTAAGATAGAACTGTCAAATCCTTCCCTCGCAGGATAACAAGGGGACCATGGTAGCCTATTCGGAGAACACTGTCATTGGTATTGCCTGCTTAGAAGCCTTTCGTTTGCTGTTCCACAATCATCAGTTAAACATGGCTGATTGTGTTAGTGATTTTCCCTTGGAATCTAAAGGAAATATTATACCAGCTTTATATAATTCTGTTAAGACTGTCAGTGCAATGGCGAAGCAACGATGAAAGAAAATGGTGGAGAGGATGAGAAGGGGTTGTGAAAGAAAATAGGAGTAAGAAAAAATAAGGGGGGGGGAGGGGGGAGGCGGGGGGGGGGGGGGGGGGAGGATTAGAATATGAATGTGAAATCCTTCATTAGCAGCATCACCTTCACAGAACACCACTACTGGCACCACCTTCACAGAACACAGCCATTGGCATTACCTTCACAGAACACCACCATTGGCATCATCACCTTCCAGAAACACGACCATAGGCATCACCTTCACAGAACACAACCATTGGCATCATCACCTTCACAGAACACAGCCGTTGGTATCATTACCTTCATTGAACACAACCATTGGCATCATTGCCTTCACAGAACACAACCATTGGCATCCTCACCTTCACAGAACACAGCCATTGACATCACCTTCACAGAACACCACCATTGGCATCAACTTCAAAGAACACAGCCATTGGCATTACCTTCACAGAACACAGCCATTGGCATCATTACCTTCACAGAACACAACCATTTGCATCATCACCTTCACAGAACACAACCATTGGCATCATCACTTCACACAGAACACCACCATTGGCATCATCACTTTTCACACAACACAGCCATTGGCATCACCTTCACAGAACACAACCCATTGGCATCATCACCTTCACAGAACACAAACACTGGCACCACCTTCACAGAACACAGCCACTGGCATCATCACCTTCACAGAACACAACCATTGGCATTATCTTCACAGAACACAACCACTGGCATCATCACCTTCACAGAACACAACCATTGGCATTATCTTCACTGAACGCAACCACTGGCATCATCACCTTCACAGAACACAACCATTGGCATCATCACCTTCACAGAACACGGCCATGGCATCATCACCTTCACAGAACACAGCCACTGGCATCATCACCTTCACAGAAACACAACCATTGGCATTATCTTTACAGAACACAACCACTGGCATCATCACCTTCACAGAACACAACCATTGGCATTACCTTCACAGAACACAGCCATGGCATCATCACCTTCACAGAACACAGCCATTGGCATCACCTTCACAGAACACAGCCATTGGCATCACCTTCACAGAACACACAGCCATTGGCATCACCTTCACAGAACACAGCCATTGCCATCATCACATTCACAGAACACAGCCATTGCCATCATCACATTCACAGAACACAGCCATTGGCATCATCACATTCACAGAACACAGCCATTGGCATCATCACATTCACAGAACACACAGCCATTGGCATGACCTTCACAGAGCACAGCCACTGGCATCATTACCTTCACAGAACACAGCCATTGGCATCATCACCTTCACAGAACACAGCCATTGGCATCACCTTCACAGAACACAGCCATTGGCATCATCACATTCACAGAACACAGCCATTGGCATCATCACATTCACAGAACACAGCCATTGGCATCACCTTCACAGAACACAGCCATTGGCATCATCACCTTCACAGAACACAGCCAATGGCATTACCTTCACAGAACACAGCCAATGGCATCATCACCTTCACAGAACACAGCCATTGGCATCATCACCTTCACAGAACACAGCCATTGGCATCATCACCTTCACAGAACACAGCCATTGCCATCATCACCTTCACAGAACACAGCCATTGGCATCATCACCTTCACAGAACACAGCCATTGGCATCATCACCTTCACAGAACACAGCCATTGGCATCATCACCTTCACAGAACACAGCCATTGCCATCATCACCTTCACAGAACACAGCCATTGGCATCATCACCTTCACAGAACACAGCCATTGGCATCACCTTCACAGAACACAGCCATTGGCATTACCTTCACAGAACACAGCCATTGGCATCAATCACCTTCACAGAACACAGCCATTGGCATCATCACCTTCACAGAACACAGCCATTGGCATCACCTTCACAGAACACAGCCATTGGCATCACCTTCACAGAACACAGCCATTGGCATCACCTTCACAGAACACAGCCATTGGCATCACCTTCACAGAACACAGCCATTGGCCTCACCACCCTCACAGAACACAGCCATTGGCATTACCTTCACAGAGACATTTCGTCCGCTGATTCACAGTGATCAGCGGGGCACGGTTTAGCTGCGTCGGCAGCCCTTCTTCTGGCATCTAAAGACAAAATGTACTAATGTGTCACAAGAAGCGTTGGAATAAGTGTGACTCCATTTGGTATCATTAGTCCGTACGACAGTCTGTCAGCTGAAACAAAACGATAACTGTGTACTATTGCCACTACGACAGAATGTGTTTTATAACTGTGTACTATTGCCACTACGACAGAATGTGTTTTTGAAGATGATAAAGAGAAGTCAGTGTCACCATGGGGACTTTAGCAGGTGGTCTAACCTGATTCATAACAAGCGCCATTGAACTTCCCCACAGTGATTTGGCAGCTGGCGGGTGTCTCCTGATTGGCTGATGCGCACTGCTCCATGTGGATCATCAGTTCATTTTTGGTGGTTTATTTGATGTGTTTTCATCGTCAAATGATATTAGACACTAA
>JADBJO010005116.1:152500-173064 GCA_016801955.1 Conus betulinus
AGAAAAAATCGTCGCTGTGAAATATTAACGCTGCAACCATATTTCACGAGAAATGTTAACGTTAGCAGTAAGATTTTACATGAAAGTATGTCGCGAGCGACAGCATTCACTGACTACAATATTTCACAGTGTCCTGTCGCAAAAAAACTGTCGCAAAATTTCGAGCGACAGTATTTTATGGACAGCTACAATATCCTATAGGACATTTTTTCGTGAAAAGTTGTCGCGCGACAATTTTTCCAGAAAATACTGTCGCTGCAACATTATTTCACGTGAAATGCTATCGCAGCGATACAATTCCACGGCGACGAGTATTATATATGACACCGGTAGGTATTGCTTGTTCACGTCAACAGCACATGTCGCTTCGTTTAGTTTGGATGAATGATCCATGCAGTCAATGCAGTCTTCCAATTTTGCTCTGTGTTTGTGTTTTTCCCCCGTGGATTCGATTCGATTTATTGTTCCAACGCCGTGTTGAAAGTAGATATCCGTTCTTTTCCATCCCTTTCGCGAAAGAAGAGGATATTTTGTGTTGAATGTAAATGAAATCACACATATCTAACATGATGCAACATTTTCACCCTCTGTGGAGGATCTGTATTCCGTCTTCACTCTCGTTCCTTACTTAGGGTCTTCGTTTTTACGATCTCTCAAGTAAATTCTAGCCGCCGTGGCGAAGTGGTTAGCGTCGCGGACTCTCGGCTAGGAGGTCGTGGGTTCAGTTCCTATCCGAGTCATACGGGGTTTTTCTGCCCTGACCGGCTCCTATCCAGAGTTGAGTTGCTACGGGCTCAGTTGGGAAGACTGGGACCACACGGTCGAGTTTCATCCACTGAATGGATGCGTCTCTAAGGGCGTTGCTCTAAATTTATGACCAACACTGCAGGTATCTGAATCTCTTGGGCCTGGTTGACGCCGGGATATATTATGAAAGTAAGCGTAGAATAATGCAGCCCTGTCATGCAGTCTCAGCACGGAGTGGATATCCATATCATCACCTGCATCATCACCATTCTCATCGATCAGCATAAAAATGTCTCAAAAATCCTGCCCCTCATGCCCTGCTCTCATGGTGACCTCAGTATTGATGTCTTCTCCACGTCTGTGGTCACCGGTATTGGCTATTTCATGGGGACTGTTGTTGGACGGACGTAGTGTGGCGCCCACCGAATGTGGCGCTCCGCGACTGAGCAATGATTGTCGCCAGTGGGAGCTTTGTAGGTGGCGTCCTGCGTATGTTGGATCAGAACAGGTACCACTGAACACCACCGAAGTGACTCGGCAGCAGTGCAGTGTCTCCTCCGGTGGGTTGCCTCTTGACGACTTGACATTGACTAATCCCTGTGGATTGCCGGTGCCGGGGCTGTAGCGGGCTGGTCCGGGCTTTGGATAGTGGACGGGGAGGTGAGGGGGGGGGGGGGGTCAGAATGAGCGGTGTGGATGCAATCCCTCTGAGGCGGCACAGAAGATGGAGCAGCCAAAAAAGGTCAATTCTTTTCTGAAATTAATCAAAAAACATGAGAAAAAAAATATTTTAAAGGTTTTATGACATAAGAAGACTTCAGCAGATACCAAAGCAAAAATAGTTTCGCCTCTTTCGGCCCAGGAAAGGGCAAACTCTGTTGACATGGCGAGACACCCGTATGGGTGCAAAGAAAATGGTTTTCTGCTGCATGACGAGACACCCGTATGGGTGCAAAGAAAAATGGTTTTCTACTGCATTTCGCAAATGAAATGTTCCGTTGGTGACGTTTATTTATTTATTCATTTATTTGTGTCAGTCGCCAGCTCTGGTACCGTGTCTGAAGAAATGACATGCAGACTGCAATACAGCTACATCAATGGACCCCAGTGTCGGTAGAAGTCGCTGGATCCTGCGGTCGCCAGTTAACCATAGCGGCGAAGATCAACCCGGAGATCTACATGAGCCAGCTCAGGCCACTGTGCTACGTTCAATGTCATGGTGACCCCAACTTCGTCACAGTGAACAGTAACAGATCAGCATGACCCTGGTGACACTCGTGGAGGTCAAAGTTGAAGTTTATTCCAAGTTGAATCGCAGTCCCTTTGGCCAGGCACACAGTTGTTAACGCTGAAGACGACCTTCACTGGGTTCCAGACCAGTCAAACGTCCTGCCAGAGTGATGTCATTAGCTCCTAGTGCCATCAGGATCCAGTGTCTGTTTCCCTGCATGCAGCAGTCGGCCTCACGAAGAAGATGGGTCTGGACTGCATTGACGCTGGGCCCTAACGAGACGACCCTGTCCCACTCAGTTTCCAACATTTGAGATAAATGACCTTGAAAGGCTGATTGTGATCTTTACTTTCCATTCAGGCACGAACCGCAAGACAAAGGATTTTTTAAAGAGTCAAGTGACACATGTGTCCCATTTAGGTACGAAATCAAGATGAATGAATCTATGGGCCATGGTAACCACCATGTCACAGTTCGGTAAAAAGGTCAAAATTAACTACCCTAAATGGATCAAGGCGTTGTATGCACCTGTGTAAGCTACAAATGTCAGGAGGGATTAGACTAAAGGGTCAAGGTGACGTATGAGTTACAATTAGGTACAAACGTCAAGATAGATGACAATGAATGGGTCGAGATGACGTGTAGTTCCATTTAGGTACAAACGTCGGAATGAATGGTCCTGAGTGGTTCGAAGTGACGTGTGTGCCCCCAGTGAAATGCAACGTGGAGATGAATGACCCTAAATGCCTCAAGGTGACGTGGGTATCCATGATAAGTAGAAACGTCTAGATGAGTTGTCATTCACAGGTCATGGTGACCACACGGGCTGTTTCAGAGTGGTCATCACATGCAGAAAGTGTCTGAACACACACACACACACACACACACACACACACACACACCACACACACACACACACACACACACACACACACACACACACACACACACACACACACACACACACACACACACACACACACACACACACACACACACACACACACACACACCACACACTCACACACATACACACACACACACACACACACACACACACACACACACACACACACACACACACACACACACACACACACACACACACACACACACACACACACACACACACACACACCACACCACACCACACCACACCACACCACCTAAACACACACACACACCGACACACACACACACACACACACACACACACACACACACACACACACACACACACACACAAACACACACACGTGCACGCGCGCGCACACGCACGCACGATCAGACACACGCACGATTGCACACACACATACACACACGCGCGCGCGCGCGCGCACGCACGCACGCACGCACATACACGCGCGCGCGCGCGCGCACGCACGCACGCACGCACACACTGAGGGACAACTATCGACAGAATCTGAACAATTTCACGACGACTTACATCCATGAAATACGTCAAACTAGACCATATGCCAGACATTCCTCTCAACTGATTTACAAAAAAAAAGAGGCTAAAACATGATAACAACGAACATAATGGTGCTTTTGAAAATGACCATAAAACAGGCCATAGCGGCAAATAAAAAACAGGGAGGGGGGGGGGGGGGGGGGGTGAAGAGGGACTGCCAATGTCTGTTCTGGACAGAGTGTATGCCCTGACTCCCTACACATTAGATTCACCTCTATCACCTATCCTGGAGTCATGAAGAGCGTTGGGGCGCCACAGATGACTTTGCAACCAGCTTCCTCCACTCCTCCCGGTTCTCAGACGCTCTCTTAGGCAGTTTGCTGAGTGTGAGGCCGGTCCATTGACTGATGTTGTCCTCACCCCCCCCCCCCCTCCCCCCCCCCCCCCCCCCCCCATCTCTTTCTCTGTCTTCCTCTCCTTCTGCCTCCTCGCACTGTTGTGTCCCTGTGGAATGGTTTTGGCAAGTCCTGTTGATCTTAATACATGACCATATCATCTTTTTTCCCCCCTCCTTTTCACTGTGGACAACAGGTTTTATCATATGGTCCAGTGGCTTGCCTTTCTCTGGTCTGGACCTCCAAGTGGGAAGTGCTGTCTTTGTATGAGATGCGAAGGATCTTGTGGAAGCATCTCATCTCTAAGGCCTCAAGTTCAGCTGTCATCAGATTACAACAAACAAGAAGTTGCTGTGCTATAAATTATAAGCAGAAAAAAAGTGAAGGCCTACGTCTTTGAAGAATAATAGACCACAAAGGCCGAAAATTGTTGAACGACAGCGAAGAAAGATGAACATTCAAAAGAGAAAAAAAAAAAAGCAACGTTAAAAGAGAGTGAAAGAAAAGGGGAAATGACTGGCCCATACTTTCCAGAAAAGGGACACAAATCATACTGAAAGAGCCTCCGGCATCCTGTGACAGAGACGGCCTTCGCGGTCGGCTGGGTTATTAGAAACAGAACTGAAACTGAGAGTTACCGCCCGTTGCTGTTGTTCCATTCGGGTTTCACTCCACAGCCACGTGAACAGGGAAAACCCGGGTAACTCCTGCTCTCTTGATGAAATACATAGACGGGGGATGTCTCCCTGTTTGTTCTGTGTGCTCTCTCTCTTGTCAGTTCTGCTAGGAGATTGGGTGTTGCATTCAGCATTCGTTTGGAGTCGTGGGAGTCTGTTCATTTCATGAAGGGAGCGAGAGTTACCCTGCTTGCTCTTTAATCACTCTTTACCGTTCCCTGCCTCATTTAAGATTTCCTTTCAGGGAAAAGCAAGTCAGAAAAATGGGGGTAGGGGACCTGTCTAACTCTACACTGATACCGCCAGGACGACAACATGCTAAAATGGGCATCAGCAATGACTATTACCATGTGAAGGATCCAGCGAGATTGAACTCGCAATGTCCCATCGCTGAACACGATGTTTGAACACTGAGCCCACCAGTACCCAGCTGACCGCCTGGAGAAGGACCGACAGCCTTCAACTACAAACCTCAACTACAAACCTCAACTACAAACCTCAACTACAAACCTCAACTACAAACCTCATCCCCAACTACAAACCTCAGCTACAAACCTCAACTACAAACCTCAACTAGAAACCTCATCCCCAACTACAAACCTCAGCTACAAACCTCAACTACAAACCTCAACTACAAACCTCATCCCCAACTACAAACCTCAGCTACAAACCTCAACTACAAACTTCAACTACAAAGCTCAACTACAAACCTCATCCCCAACCACAAACCTCAGCTACAAACCTCAACTACAAACCTCAACTACAAAGCTCAACTACAAAGCTCAACTACAAACCTCATCCCAACTACAAACGTCAGCTACAAACCTCAACTACAAACCTCAGCTGCAAACCTCATCCTCAACTAATCCAAGTCAGGAGACTGGCTGCAGCAGCGCCACTAATGAGCGACCCCACCTTGAAATATTTACGACCGAGGCCCTGCGCAGGTTAAAGACATCCCAGACAACGGGCCTCGCGCCAGGGAAGGGAGGCCCTGTGAGGGTTCCTTTAACTTGGTGAGCGTTCCTTTAACTTGCCTAGTCCAGCTGTTTTGTGCTCATCGCGGTGTTCCACTTCACAAAACCAGCCGACTTTATCTGTTGTTAAAGCACAGCTTAAAACTGACCTTTTCAGCAATGCATTTTGAACAATGCTGTCCCCACACTGTGTGTATACAATAAGTTCTGTGGTAAGATGATATCATAATGTGAATGAACGTAGGTCTGACAAGTGTGTGAAAGCGCAATGAGTAGGTTTTCAACTGGAATTGTGGTGAACAAATATTGTTTGTATATATTTATTCAGTGGCTGTTTGGTTGTTTTAATCTTACTCATTTTGCATTGTCATTTCGCACAGAACTGTGAAAATTCGTGGAAAAGGAGGAGAGAGAGAGAGAGAGAGAGAGAGAGAGAGAGAGAGAGAGAGAGAGCGGAGCGGTGAGAGGCAGAGAGGAAAGGAGCAGGAAGACAAGGGGGGGGGGGGGGGGTGAAGAAGAGGAAAACAGAACAGCGCGGGGTGGGACGGGGGTGAAGGTGGGTCAAAATTGGGTACGACTACTAAAAATACATGTCTAGAACTTGTTGCAAGAGTGGGCAAGGGACTTCCACCTGAAACAAAAAAAACAAACTAACGCACAACACACACACACACACACACACACACACACACACACACACACACACACACACACACACACACACACACACACACACACACACACACACCACAAGTACTTTGACTTAGGTTAAACGCTTTCAAAACCAAGTTCATAAAAAATCCAGTATGAATGCGGGGCTGTTGATAGTTGTACACACAACATATTTTGTGCTTGTGTCCTTATTTTGAATCAGCTCTATCAAAATTCAGAAAAGATGAATCTAAATGCATTTTCCAAGAACCTGTACTTCTTTTGAACTTTGTTCAGAACTTAATGATAAGTCCAGTCGGCTCGTTTGTATGATTTCTGCCTATTTTAGACTGTTTTGTTTAGACTATTGCAGTTCTGATTTGTTAATGTTGCTTTTTTTTCTAAGGATTGTTCTTATGTAGTATTTTCACTGATATTTCACACACACACACACACACACACACACACACACACACACACACACACACACACACACACACACAGGCGCGCGCACACACGCGCGCGCACACACACCACCCCCCCCCCCCCACACACACACACACACACCCACATACACACGCACGCACGCATGCAAACACGCATGCATACTACACACACACACACACACACACACACACACACACACACACACACACACACATATATATATATATATATATATATACAAGTAAACGCTCACTTCCTGTTTAATATCACTTTAAAGTGAAAAGACGTTCAATCGAAGAACAACAACAACACACACCACACGAACCATTGATTATCGCAAACTCCGTAGGTCTGCGCCTTTTTTTTTTTTTTTTCTAAAGGGACATCCTTTCTATCTTCCATTTTGAGGTGAATGGTGTCCCTGTGTTGGCTCACGGCTTCAACAACTCATTTTGAGGTGAATGGTGTCCCTATGTTGGCTCGCGGTTTCAACAACTCATTTTGAGTGAACAGTGATGCTCTCAAAGACATTTTCTGTCCGGGAATGAAATGTCAAGGGAGTTGGGACATCAGCCAGAATTGAACCTTACATTTTGTTCTGATGGTTCACCAACATTCAGACCCTCTCCCCGCCGGTCCCACTTCCATTTGCCCTCTGAGGTCAAAGATGAGTGTGTAAATCTTGGCAAAGATGAGTGTGTATGATATCTTGGCAAAGATGAGTGTGTAAATCTTGGCAAAGATGAGTGTGTGTGATATCTTGGCAAAGATGAGTGTGTATGATATCTTGGCAAAGACGAGTGTGTATGATATCTTGGCAAAGATGAGTGTGTCTGATACCTTGGCAAAGATGAGTGTGTATGATTGAAGAGAGGTTTGAAACGCGAAAATACATTTAATCGTCAATCTTCAGAGGAAATCATGCCTTGGCTTGTGGATCTGCTATGACATTTAATCGTCAATCTTCAGAGGAAATCATGCCTTGGCTTGTTGGATCTGCTATGACATTTAATCGTCAATCTTCAGAGGAAATCATGCCTTGGCTTGTTGAAGCTGCTATGCATCAAAGTGATGTAGAATTTCGATTCTGCATCTGTAGCTCCCGTGTTGTGTTTAACGCATCGTGTTTTGTCTTGTGACTCGTTTATCCGCGTTTCTCTTGGCGGTTCATTAACATTTATTTAAGATTAGCTCCCGTTTTTGTTTTTTGTTTTTTGTTTGTTTTTTGTTTGTTTTTTTCCTATATATATTTGATGTACATTTTTCACATCAATCGCACACACACTTTTCACTGTAGTATACTAAAAATCATGGTACTTTTTTTCGTGACAGTTCAGTGGAATTTCTGATTCAGTTTCTTTCTTTCCTTACGAACTCCACTTCGTCTTCAATACGAACAAGATTATTTTTTCCAGGCCTGGAGGTCTTAAAGGAATCATGTCCAGCCCTTAGTTTCCACCCACGCACCACTAATAACGTCCTCTGGTTGGTAGCTGAAAAGATCGGGGTTTTTCACTGTCCAGCCCTTAGTTTCCACCCACGCACCACTAATAACGTCCTCTGGTTGGTAGCTGAAAAGATCGGGGTTTTCACTGTCCAGCCCTTAGTTTCCACCCACGCACCACTAATAACGTCCTCTGGTTGGTAGCTGAAAAGATCGGGGTTTTCACTCTCGCTGACCCACCGAACAGATACATTATGCGAGGAGGACCGCAGAAACTAGAATCTGCTTGGTCGACGCCGCGGCCATTGCTGTTCTGTTAATAGACCCGACCGTTGCGCACTCAGGCCGGTCAGTCTCAGCCCTTTTGGTGGGGGGGGGGGGGGGGGGTGGGGGGGCGGGATCCGGTGCCAGCATCCAAATACCTAAATCAGCCTCAAACTGCATCACGACAGTCCTAACGCCAGACGGGTGTGGAGACGGGAGAGAGAGGTTGGGCGGGATAGGATAGGCGCGGGTGGGGATTTGGGATGGGGTGGTGTGGTGGTGGTGGTGGCCGGGAGAGGGTTGAGGCTCGGTAAAGAAATAATGATATTTGGAGGAGAGGGGGGGAGGGGGGGGGGGGGGGGGGTCCGGAAGACAGGGAGAAGGGGGAAGAGGTAGAAAGCCTGGGGAGAGGGGCAGGGGATGGAGAAGGAGAGAGAGAGGGGGGAGGGAAGTGAAACTGACAGAGAGAGAGAGAGAGAGGGGGGAGAGTGAGACAGACATGACAGACAGACAGACAGACGTCTAGACAGGCAGACAGAGAGATGACAGATAGGCGGAGGTGTCCTGGCTGGGTGAGGGAAGGGTGAGCGGATAGAGATCAACGGACAAGCAGAGAGAGAGAGAGAGAGAGAGAGAGAGAGAGAGAGGCCTCTCATTTGTTGTCAGTTCCCCGTGTCGATTTAATCTGATTTTCATCGACTATATTTTAGACGCAGCAATGTCTAAAAAACCCAACCGTAAAATAAGTTTTGTTCAATCAGTCGGACAATCTTTTCCCCATAACACATTGCTGTATAACTTGGTCTATCCCCTCCAGTCCCTTCTCCCACTCTCCTCTCCCCCACCCCGCCCCCCTCCTCCCCGCCCACACTGTTGTGGGGTGGGATTGGACAAGGATGGAGTGTAAGGGACCAGGATGGAGTGTAAGGGACCAGGATGGAGTGTAAGGGACAAGGATGGAGTGTAAGGGACCAGGATGGAGTGTAAGGGGACAGGATGAAGTGTAAGGGATCAGGATGGAGTGTAAGGGGACAGGATGGAGTGTAAGGGACCAGAATGGAGTGTAAGGGGACAGGATGGAGTGTAAGGGACCAGAATGGAGTGTAAGGGACCAGGATGGAGTGTAAGGGATCAGGATGGAGTGTAAGGGGACAGGATGGAGTGTAAGGGACCAGAATGGAGTGTAAGGGGACAGGATGGAGTGTAAGGGACCAGAATGGAGTGTAAGGGACCGGGATGGAGTGTAAGGGACCAGGATGGAGTGTAAGGGACCAGGATGGAGTGTAAGGGATCAGGATGGAGTGTAAGGGGACAGGATGGAGTGTAAGGGACCAGAATGGAGTGTAAGGGGACAGGATGGAGTGTAAGGGACCAGAATGGAGTGTAAGGGGACAGGATGGAGTGTAAGGGACCAGAATGGAGTGTAAGGGACCGGGATGGAGTGTAAGGGACCGGGATGGAGTGTAAGGGACCAGTGTAAGGGGCCAGGATGGAGTGTAAGGGACCAGGATGGAGTGTAAGGGACCAGGATGGAAAGTAAGGGACCGGGATGGAGTGTAAGGGACCAGGATTGAGTGTAAGTGTAAGGGACCAGGATGGAGTGTAAGGGACCAGTGTAAGCGACCAGGATGGAGTGTAAGTGTAAGCGACCAGGATGCAGTGTAAGTGTAAGGGACCAGGATGGAGTGTAAGTGTAAGGGACCAGGGATGGAGTGTAAGGGACCAGTGTAAGCGAC
Source organism: Conus betulinus (assembly GCA_016801955.1). Lineage (NCBI taxonomy): Eukaryota > Metazoa > Mollusca > Gastropoda > Neogastropoda > Conidae > Conus > Conus betulinus. Next base: position 162,484 of record JADBJO010005116.1, read on the forward strand.
CAGGATGGAGTGTAAGCGACCAGGATGGAGTGTAAGGGACCGGGATGGACTGTAAGGGACTAGGATGGAGTGTAGGGACCAGGATGGAGGAGTGTAAGGGACCAGGATGGAGTGTAAGGGACCAGGATGGAGTGTAAGGGACCGGGATGGACTGTAAGGGACTAGGATGGAGTGTAAGGGACCAGGATGGAGTGTAAGGGACCAATGTGGAGTGTGTAAGGGACCAGGATGGAGTGTAAGGGACCAGGATGGAGTGTAAGGGACCAGGGACCAGGACGAAGTGTAAGGGACGAGGATGGAGTGTAAGGGACCAGGATGGAGTGTAAGGATGAAGTGTAAGGGACGAGGATGGAATGTAAGGGACCATGATGGAGTGTAAAGGACCAAGATGGAGTGTAAAGCACCAAGATGGAGTGTAAGGGACCAGGATGAAATGTAAGGGGCCATGAAGGAGTGTGTAAGGGACCAGGATGGAGTGTAAGGGACCATGATGGAGTGTAAGGGACTACTGTGGGTGGAGTGGACCAGGACGGAGTGTAAGGGACCAGGATGGGAGTGTAAGGGACCAGGATGGAGTGTAAGGGACTACTGTGGGTGGAGTGGACCAGGACGGAGTGTAAGGGACCAGGACGGAGTGTAAGCGACCAGGACGGAGTGTAAGGGACCAGGATGGAGTGTAAGGGACCAGGATGGAGTGTAAGGGACCAGGATGGAGTGTAAGGGACCAGGACGGAGTGTAAGGGACCAGGACGGAGTGTAGGGGACATGATGGAGTGTAAGGGACCATGATGGAGTGTAAGGGACCGGGATGGAGTGTAAGGGACCAGGATGGAGTGTAAGGGACCAGGATGGAGTGTAAGGGACCGGGATGGAGTGTAAGGGACCAGGATGGAGTGTAAGGGACCAGGATGGAGTGTAAGGGACAAGAATGGATTTTAAAGGACTAGGATGGAGTGTAAAGGACCAGGATGGAGTGTAAGGGACTACTGTGGGTGGAATGGACCAGGATGGAGTGTAAGGGACCAGGATGGAGTGTAAGGGACTACTGTGGGTGGAATGGACCAGGATGGAGTGTAAAGGACCAGGATGGAGTGTAAGGGACTACTGTGGGTGGAATGGACCAGGATGGAGTGTAAGGGACCAGGATGGAGCGTAAGGGACTAGAACGGAGCGGAGTGTAAAGGACCAGGATGGAGTATAAGGGACCAGGATGGAGTGCCATGGCCTATGATGACGTCAGATGACTTGCGGTGGAAGGGAGCCGGGCTGGGTAGAATAAAATGGACTAGAGACATGGGTAGAGTCAAGCAACTTGGGAATAGAACACAGTATAATGTAGAGTAGAAAGCGGACGGCTTGAGCTGATAGGGATGGATTGGAGCGGAGTTCTTTCGAGCAGTCTGGGGAGGCGTGGATGTGTTTTTGAGTGACAGAGTGCACTGGGATGGAATACAGTAGATTTGGCTGGTCGAAATGGATTGGAGCAGAGTGGGGGTAAACTATGTTGGAATGGTAGAGTAGAATGAAGTAAGTGGGCCTGAGTAGACTTCACTGGGATTGAGTACTCTTTTCTCCTAAAGGGACTTTGGTATGAGATTCTGTATGCTCTGCTATAATTCAGCATCATCGCTCGACACATAATCAGTCATAATCAGTGTTAAAACACACACACACACACACACACACACACACACACACACACACACACACACACACACACACACACACACACACATACACACACAAGCGACAATAATACATTTGCTGACCTGGCAAATAACTACGTGTCAAATGTAATGGAAACTGCTCGCTTTTCGCAATCAATATCATGGCATCCTTGACACGGCGTATAGCAATCACACTCAGTATAAAGACAAAGCGTTAGCTTCCCAGAAATCAACTTTTGCACACCTTTCTCTTCTTTCTCTTCTCTGCGGGGAGTTACTGGCACACCACACCGAAGAACAAACTTTAAGCATAATTTGATTAAACACAGTCTTTTACCTTTTCACACAGGAAAGTTCTGCCGAAGTGAAGCTTTCGGCCTCCATCTAGAGGCCTTCGTCAGCGCCGAATGTCTCGCTGAGTGAGTTGGGTTCGGTGCCCGTGACCTCGAGATGAACTCGAGTCACGCGACCGAACAAGGGAAGTGTAGGCTGCTGGTAGGTTATGTCGCCCCCCGGTCTCGGTTGAGGGAAGGAGACGTGGCCGCGCTGTAGATGGCCTCCTTTTACTCCTGTTTGGAACCATTTAGGTTCCTGGTCCAGGACGCTGACATTGTCCTGGGAGAACTCACGTCCACTGATGTTCAAGTGTTCTCCGACTGGTGATGATTCTCTCTTGTGTTCTTTGATGCGGAGTTTCAATTTCCTTTCTGTTTCTACGACGTATGTCTGGTCACAATCACCACGCTGGATCTCGTAGATAGCCCCTGCTCGTTCTAGCTTGTCCACTTTGTCCTTTGGGGCCCCTAGTCTGCTTCTGATGGTGTTTAAGCATAATTGTTTACCAGTCCGCCCAAACAACAGGGATAATACAAATTACAAGACAAAACACGACGCGTTTCGACCTCTTAGGTCTTCTTCAGGCAAGATAAACAACACTCAGGACAGTTAAAACGAAGAACGAGCAATCACTTCTCTTCTCATGTTCGGCGCAAGATGGGTGTTGAATGAAAACGAGGCCGTTTGGGAAGGGGACAAATGGAGTTGATAATGATGGTCATGATGATAATGCTAGTAATGATGGTGATAATAAGGATAATGATGATGATAAAAAAATAATAGAAAATAAAGAGAGGATTACTACCACTTTTGGTGATAATATGATAATATAGTTGTGGTATTAACTGTGCTATACATACAGATGGGGACAAAGGAGAAAGGTTAGAGGAAAACAGTATGGTTGTAGTGTTTGTAGCAATGATGAAGGTAATAATAATAGTAATAATAATAATGATGGTAATAATGATAATAGTAACAATCATGATAATAATAACAATGGTATTAATAATGGTAATAGTAATGATAATTAAACTTAACAGTTGTAAGAAAACTAACAACAATCGTAACGGTAATGGTTTTATTACAATAGTAACAATAATAAAAAGTAATGGAAATAAAAATAACATCAATAGAATGGCACCTACGAACGGTTCACCACCTCTTCCACTTCTGTCTGTTTGTCCAGATGTGTTCAGTGTAATGAAACAGAAACTATTGCATTCGGAGAACAGACAACAGAAGCATTCCTGGCATGGCATATTCAACTGCACTCAGTGTCAGCCCAGATGTCCGCTTTTCGGGAATGGCTTTTCAACCATCCTCGGCCCAAAGGTCTTGGGGGGGGGGGGGGGGGGGTGGGTGGTGGTCTTGCGGAGGTGGGGGGGGGGGGGGGGGGGGGGTACGGGTGGTGGGGGGGGGGGGTGCGGGGTGGGGGTGGGGGGTGTGTACATGGATGCAGGAGGTGGAGGGATGGCCAAGACGTCGATATCCAGACGACTGAGGACTGCGAAGGGGAGAGGGAAGGGACAAGGAGACGGTGTGAGGAATAAGGAAATGGGGGGGTGAGTGTGGAGATGGACAGTGTAGATGGCGAGAGAAGAAATCCAGGCGCTCATGCGCGCACGCGCGCGCGCGAGTGAGAAAGAAAGAAAAGAGACAGACAGACAGACAGACAGACAGACAGACAAAAACACAGACAGACAGACAGACAAAAACACAGACAGAAACAATGAAGGAAGGAGAAAGGAAATGTGGAAGGGAATGGCAGTTTTGACCAGAGTTAGAAGTTATAGATCTAGTTGCAAAGTGAAACGACTGCAGGCAGAAATCTAAACAAATTTTAAATAAATGTCAGCGAACCGCCCAGAGAAACGTGGACAAACGAGTCACAAGACAACACACAACGCGTTTCGACCTCTTAGGTCTTCCTCAGGTGAAACAAAGACGGACAAAATAACGAAAATGCACTTCAGCGCAAGGAAGGCGTTGAATGAGAACGAGGCTGTCGGAAGGGAAATAATGTGTGAGTCAAAGTCGTAATGATGATAATAATATTACTGATAGGAATACTAATAATGGGTCAAAATATGAAAAAAAAAAATTGTCAATAAGTATGGGTATGGGAGAAAGGAGAGTGGGTTAGAGGATTCTTAAACAGCAGGGTTGCCGTGGCAACAGTCTCAGAGGCGAAGGCGATGGTGATGTCAATACTAGTGGTGGTAGTATCAATACTAGCAATATTATTACTGAATGGTACTACTAACAACGATAGTGAAGGTTAAGGGTAATAAAAACACAATACAGAATTATATTTAGAAAATACATTTTTATAATAATAATCAAATAAATAAATAAAATGTGTGCGCGCGCGCGCGCGTGTGTGTGTGTGTGTGCGCGCGTGCGCGCGTGTGTGTGTCCCACTGTGTGTGTGTGTGTGTGCGTGCGCGTGTGCGTTGTGCGTGTGTGTGCTTGTGTGTGTGTGTGTGTGTGTGTGTGTGTGTGTGTGTGTGTGTGTGGGGGGGGGGGGGGGGGGGGGTGCGCATAGTTATCAACATTTCCACAACATATGCACAGGAAAGAAGGAAGATGGAACAGGAGTTCATGCTGAAGAAATAGTGGGTGAAAATAAAAGAAAAGAAAACCAAATGAAGTGAAGGAAATGGAGTGGACAAGTATCTGAATAAACAATAGAGACTGATGTGAGAAATAGAGAGGGTGTGGTGAGAAGGGAAAGGAAGATAGCTATAAGTTATGTGTAAGGTAAATAGTGGGGAGATATGGTATTATGTGTGTTTAGTGGGAAGATATTGTGGGCTGAGACTGAAGTGGTGGGTTGGTACATGTAACTTTAAGGTGTTGATGGTATGAAGGTGGAGGGGAAGGGGAAGGGGATGGGTTTATATACTGGGGGGGGGGGGGGGGGGGGGGGGGGCAACATATTCACACCTATACACACATCTCTCTCTCTCTCTCTCTCTCTCTCTCTCTCTCTCTCTCTCTCTCTCTCTCTCTCTCTCTCTCTCCCTCTCTCTCTCCCCCCCCCCCCCTCTCTCTCTCTCTAAAAATTAAGTTATTGTATCTAAGTTTTATCATTATTTTAATTCTACAATTATGGCTGGCAATTGGATTAGTGATAATGGGACATAATGCTTAGAAGTATAAAGGTAAAAATGACAATGACGGTTATAACAATGACATCAGTGTTGTTGTAAATTAAATGTAACCAACGATAAAGGAGTTAGCATTCTATTTAGTGTGTGTGTGTGTGTGTGTGTGTGTGTGTGTGTGTGTGTGTGTGTGTGTGTGTGTGTGTGTGTGTGTGTTACTCTGTGTGTGTGTTACTCTGTGTGTGTGTGTGTGTGTGTGTGTGTGTGTGTGTGTGTGTGTGTGTGTGTACGCACACACATACACGTACTCCAAAAAACAAAAAACAATAAAAAAAAACGGATGTCGGCCAGGTGTTCAGAGATGCGCGTCTCAAGTGTACGAGATGTCTCACCTACATAGATCTTACCACACAGCTGACAGTGGATGGCATACACAATGTTGTGGCTCTAGCAGGAGAAAGTGCGTTTAATAGTGAAAGAGCCCGTGGGGCCATGTAAGATGGTGTCTGGTTTGGTGTGAGAGAGCAGGTTTTGCAGTTGGGTTTGGAGCAGGGGAAAGTACCTGGTGGCTTAGGTGTGGATATATTTGTTCAGCTTAGAGCGCACCAGTAGGTCGTTGTGGTTTTTTGTCACGTTTGAAAGTGATCATTGGTTTGGTTTCAAAGGCAGGTTTATGATTTTCTATTATGTGCCAGTTAGACTTCAGGATCTGCAGATGGGCAGATTGTGAGGATGGAAGAGAAGGCAGGCAGTGGGTCTGTCTGTCTCTTTGGGAGGTTTAGTTTCCAGAGTAGAGTTATAGTCAAGGTGTGGGAATGGGTGTAGGGTCTTCGAATTGAGGTAGTAAGATGGGGAAGGGGTGCAGAAGGAAATGGAAGGGAATACGGGGATGGTAGGGGGAAGAGGAGGGGGAGGGGAGGTGCGGGGAGACGGATGACGTATGCCTGTAGAAACCAACTACTTTGTAGTGCCAGTCAACGTCTCTGGAGAGCCCAGCTCTGTCAGGCCTGTACTACAATACGGGGTTCTGTCGTTTATCAAAGTAGGTCAGGTACAGACCGCCAGACAGCAGGGGTCAGTCTGGACACAATCTGAAACAGACCGTCTGCTGTGTTCGCAGTGTGTCAGAAACACCAATGGTTCGAGCAGCAGTGCCTGATGTATCATATCATGATCATGATGATGATTATGATCATGATCATGATGATGTCAAGTCTCCTCATCATCATCATCATCATCATCATCATCATCATCATCATCTTCTTCTTCTTTTTCTTCTTCTTCTTCTTCTTCTTCTTCTTCCCATCATCATCATCATCATCATCAGAAGAAGAAGAAGAAGAAGAAGAGGGGCAGAGAGAGAAAGAGGTAGGACTGTACAAGGAAATAGAAGAGGGGCATAGAAAGACGTGGGACTGTACAGGAAATAGAAGAGCGGCATAGAAAGAGGTAGGACAATAGAAGAGGGGCATAGAGAGAAAGAGGTAGGACTGTACAAGGAAATAGAAGAGGGGCATAGAGAGAAAGAGGTAGGACTGTACAAGGAAATAGAAGAGGGGCATATAGAGAGAAAGAGGTAGGACTGTACAAGGAAATAGAAGAGGGGCATAGAGAGAAAGAGTAGGACTGTACAAGGAAATAGAAGAGGGGCATAGAGAGAAAGAGGTAGGACTGTACAAGGAAATAGAAGAGGGGCATAGAGAGAAAGAGGTAGGACTGTACAAGGAAAGAGAACAGGGGCATAGACAGAAAGAGGCAGGACTGTACAAGGAAATAGAAGAGGGGCATAGAAAGAGGTAGGACTGTACAAGGAAATAGAAAAGGGGCATAGAGAGAAAGAGATAGGACTGTACAAGGAAATAGAAGAGGAGCATAGAGATAAAGAGGTAGGACCAGCATTGAGGTGATGATGTCCATGCATACAGAACAGACCTGGCCTTTTGGTGATTTCCAGAAAGTGGCAGAGGACTGACGAGAATTGAAAAGGATTGTCAGCTCAGGTGGTGCCACAAAGGTCAATGGACTAAAAGGAATTGATGATCGTGACGACGATGACGACGACGACGACGACGACGACGATGACGATGATGATGATGTGATGATGATGACGACGACGACGACGACGATGATAATCATGATGAAGATGACAACAGCAACGACGACGATATTGAAAAGCGATGATGACAATACCGGTGTGTGTGTGTGTGTGTGTGTGTGTGTGTGTGTGTGTGTGTGTGTGTGTGTGTGTGTGTGTGTGTGTGTGTGTGTGTGTGTGTGGAAAGCGGAATCAGCTGCGAGGGAGTGATGCCACTGAGAGAGAGAGAGAGAGAGAGAGAGAGAGAGAGAGAGAGAGAGAGAGAGAGAGAGAGAGAGTTCCAAACAACAGACTTATTCGGCATTTATCGGCTTGTAAGCCGCATAGATCATAACCGATGTGTGTGTGTGTGTGTGTGTGTGTGTGTGTGTGTGTGTGTGTGTGTGTGTGTGTTGTTGTTGTTTTTTAATTAAGGCACCAGCGGGATTCCAACTCGCCAGTTCCGACGGTGCGTTCAGTGCTGTACCGCTGAGCCATCCTGGCACCCCCGCGGCGCTTCATTCTGCAGTCCAGGGCGGCAGAGAGACGGCGCCGTCTGTCTCTTGATAGATGTATCTCGTGTCCCAGGCCATTGTCATGAGTTATCTGCCCTCTGCGCTGACAGTTATTTCCCCTGATTGTGGGCTAGGGATGACGTAATGAATGCGGTGGCGGCGTCGTCATCAAAAACGTGGGCTGACATCGATGCTGTTGTTCTCGCTGTCTGTCTGTCTGTCATTTTGTATGCCTAGCCTAGACTCTCTCTCTCTCTCTCTCTCTCTCTCTCTCTCTCTCTCTCTCTCTCTCTCTCTCTCTCTCTCTCTCAGAGTTGTGTGCATCTTTTTGATTCACTTATGTTAAACTAAGAAGAAAAAAAATTGCTGTATCGCGAGCGAAAGAGAAAAACAAATGGCAAGATAAAAACACGACGCGTTCATTGATGTCGTTTGTCTTGTCTGAAGAAGACCAAAGAGGCCGAAAACGCGTGGTATTTTTTGTCTTGTAATTTGTTTGTCTCTTTCGATCGGTGGTACAGTAGTTTGATTTTTTTCTTTTATGGTTGTTTTCAATGTCCGCCCGCATTCACCTGACTTTGAAAACTCACTTGACTGTGTAAATAAAGTGAAACCACGGTAAAACTCAGCTTTGGTTGCCATTAGGTGTGTGTGTGTGTGTGTGTGGTGTGTGTGTGTGTGTGTGTGTGTGTGTGTGTGCACTCGTGCGTGCGTCCGTGCGTGTGTGTGTGTGTGTGTGTGTGTGCGCGCGCGGGCGCGTGCGTGCGTGCGTGAGTGCGTATGTCCGTGGCGTGCTCATCTGTGTGTGTGTGTGTGTGTGTGTGTGTGTGTGTGTGTGTGTGTGTGTGTGTGTTGAAAACTTGAATCTTATCATTTTCTTGGCAAAGTGTCACGGTTTTAAAAAACAACTTGGCAGAAGGATTGACATTGGTGGAAGTTTTCCGGCCATCTTCTGCATCAAGATGTTGCTGGACGTAAGGCCATGAACAGGCGATTAGTACTTTCAACAATATTTTCAAATAACAGCCTTGACAGTTGGTTAAATTGCGGTCATTATAATCATTGCTGTATGGACTAACGAGCGGATTCTTTCTTAAAAAATATATGCACATATTGTAATAAAAATTGTTACATTCTATCAAGACAAGACCTTTTCCTGCTTTTCTTCCAAGCAGGAGGCGCACATAACTGAATCTGTCTCTAAAATATGTAAACTAAGGTAGCTCAGGTATGGCTAAATCTGGCTAATGTGGTCAAGACCATTCGAGCTTATGACTCTAAATAAGCTAAGGAAGCTTCATTACACGGCAGCAAATAAAACAGCGTCTCGCGTTCAATAAATCAGAGATTCTTACAAAAATTGTTTAAATATGCATCGTTGCAGGAAGAATACGAAATGGCATCTAGAAATGAAAAAAAAGAGAGGAAAAAAGAAAAGAAAAGCTGTAATGGATACGCAAATACAGGACAGTGTCAGCAATGATGACGAAGTTGGGTTGACGTAGCATATTTGGAAATGCAGGAGCGACCTGTTGCTGAAGGGAGGGCCAGCTGATCTCACTGTGTTTGACTGAACTGGGATATCCCTTCCAACCAGAGAAGGAGAATGCAGGAACGAGAAGAAATGAAGACTTGGCAAGAGGGTTCATTGCTGCAGGTGTCCCTTGCATTATTGCAGTAGAAAGGAAAGGTGTTCAGTTCAGTAGTTTTATTTAACGTCTTTTCATCACAAGATGATCTTAGACCTTTAAACTGCAATATACATTCCATTGTACTATCAGCACCTTTCCCCACCCCCACCCCCAGGGGAAAAATATCACTATTAACACACATATCTCAAATGTCTTTTTCACAATAGTTTTGCAACTGGGGACTGAGCAATAACCAAAGCAATATAAAAAAAAGAAAAGGGTTATTTACCACACTATCAACATTGTCAGAACTGTTTATAAAAAAACATTCTTCTCCTTATAAGCTGGGGTAGTATAGGGCATTCAAATAAAGATGACGAATTGAGATATTCTCCTGACATATGCACGCTATACCTCGTGAATATTTTGTATTCCATGTATTTAACCGTTATTATGAATTAATCTGGCTAGATACCTTGGACATGATGGCAGAACGAATAATTTCTCATTAAGATGTTTCTTCCGCATATTCTTTTCCAATCGCTGGATCAATTCGTGCGGAGAAAAATTTACGACTTTGTTGAAGGGTGTTTCAGACATTGTACAAGCTCCCATCTTTGCCAATTTGTCTGCTAATTCATTCCCTTTTAAACCACAATGTGAAGGAACCCAGCAAAAATCAACTGCTATACCTTGGGAAAGTAAACAATGTAATAGATGCTTAATTTCAAAAAGAATATCAGTTCTAATAAAGGAAAGGTGACCAATGTCTGGACACTCAAGACTTCTGACGGGTTTTGTTTGTTTGGTTGGTTTTGGTTTGGGTTTTTTTGCCTGGCCATGAGATACGGCGAAAAGTGAGAGAGGGGAGGAGGTAACAGATGGGGGAGTAGGTATATGGGGTAAGAGGAGGGGGGAAGGGGGTGGTCTTGTAGGTGTTGGAGCGCAGGAGAGTTTCCAAATCTGCGAACTATTCTCAGAAGTGAGAACTAGCATTGGCATTTGCAACTTCAGTTCTGTGATGACAGTTACGCGTGCGTTCTGTGCCCGTCGTATATTGCCGATAATGAGAATGAGAATGAGACTGGTCTAACCAGCGACACGAACACACGTGATACTTACTCCCCATGGACCCAGAGGAGAGGATAATTGTCTACCTTTCTTGAATGTATAAAGTCCGTCACCATTCCTTCTCTCTCTCTTCTCTTCTCTTCTCTCTCTCTCTCTCTCTGTCTGTCTGGCCTTCTCTCT
>JADBJO010005117.1:0-2500 GCA_016801955.1 Conus betulinus
GTATTATGGGTGTTTGTCATTGGTGGTGCTATGAATGTCTGTATTATGGGTGTTTGTCATTGGTGTGCCATGAATGTCTCTATTATGGGTGTTTGTCATTGGTGGTGGTGTTATGAATGTCTGTATTTATGGGTGTTTGTCATTGGTGGTGTTATGAATGTGTATTTGGGTGTTTGTCATTGGTGGTGTTATTGGTGGTCTGTATTATGGGTGTTTTGTCATTGGTGGTGTTTGTCATTGGTGGTGCTATGAATGTGTCTCTATTATGGGTGTTTGTCATTGGTGGTGCTATGAATGTCTGTATTATGGGTGTTTGTCATTGGTGGTGCTATGAATGTCTGTCGTTGCTCGTGTGCTTTGTGTTTCTAATGATTATCACAGTCGATCAGAACAACAGGCGATGGGTTTTGTTGTTTTTTTTTACTACAGTTTTCACGTCTTCGTATCCTCATCCTATCAACACATCCATCATTGTCATTTGTCCAGCAGGCAGATTCACCTCTTAATCCCCTTTTATCTCTCTCTCCCCCCCCCCCCCTCTCCTATGCTAACAAATCCATTCGTCCCTTTGTCTCCTCTCCAGCCCCTCCTCCCCTCCCACTCCGGTCTTTTCCCCACACCATCCATCCCCTCCCCTCCCCTCCTCCTCTGTTCCTCTTCTCTGTTTGTTCCACAGTCAGGGACAAGTACAGGGTGCGGACTTATAGATATCCATTAGGACAGGGTGTGATGTTTTTAGAGCACAGAGAGAGAGAGAGAGAGGGGGGGGGGGAGAAAGAGAGAGGGAGACAGACAGACAGACAGACAGTGAAACAGAGACAGACAGACAGACAGACAGACAGACAGAGACTGAAAGATACAGAGAGAGACAGAGACAGAGGCAGATACAGACAGAGACAGAAAACAGAGAGAGACCGAGAGACAGACACGGTAAGATACAGAGAGAGAGAGAGAGAGAGAGAGAGAGAGAGAGAGACAGACAGACAGACAGACAGACAGACAGACAGACAGACACAGAAACAGAGACATTGAAACAGAGACATTGAAACAGAGAGAGACCGAGACAGACAGATAGACAGACACAAAAAATGGAGAGAGAGGCACAGAGAGACAGAGACAGGCAGACAGACACAGACAGACACAGCAGGCAAAGAGGCAGTGAGACAGAGACACAGAGAGAGACAGAGAGAGAAAGACAGACGAGACAGACAGATAGAAAGAGCAGGAAAGCAGCGAGGAGAGAGAGAGAGAGAGAGAGAGAGAGAGAGAGAGAGAGAGAGAGAGAGAGAGAGAGAGAGAGAGCAGAACGCTATGATTCACTCTGTTGAGTAACACACTAGAGACCTTTTGATGCCGTGTTTAAAGTGACTGGGGAAGTAAGGTGGAGCGGAGATTGTAGGGGGTTGGGTGGGGGAGTTTTTAGGGAGAGGTGGGGGTTCAGGGGTGAGATGAAGGTGGTGGGTGGGGTTTGGGGGTGGGGGTAGCAGCTCTATCAGCGATTACACCACTCGACTTGTATGTGAACACCCCCCTCTCAACCCTCTTCTGAACCCTCGACCCTCCTACTATCCCATCCCCCCCCATCCCCATCCCAATCCCCCCACCACCCTACGCACCTACCTCCCGCCTTTCTCTTCTGTCTGACTCATGCCGTTGGTCTTTTGGAGCGGCTGGTCCATGTCCTCGAGTTGGTCACACAATCTGGATGGATGGAGAGTTCAAGTCGTTTTATGTCAGGGCCCCCACGTCGTGAACATGACAGATTGCAATGATGACTGGGAGAGAATGAGCTTGCCGAGGGGGGTGGGACAGAGAGAGAGAGAGAGAGAGAGAGAGAGAGACAGAGACAGAGACAGAGACAGAGACAGTTAGAACGGGGAGGTGGGGGAGGGAGGCACAGCAGAGAGAGAGAGAGAGAGAGAGAGAGAGAGAGAGAGAGACAGACAGACAGACAGACAGACAGACAGACAGACAGATTGACAGATTGACAGACAGACAGACCGGCAGGCAACCAGACGGAGAAAGGGGAATTATAGTATAAGACAGAGACAAAAGGACAGAGAGAGAGAGAGAGAGACAGTGAGAGAGAGAAATAGAGAGAGAGAGAGGGGGGTGGGGGAAGGAGGGAGAGAGAAGGGGGGGGGGGTACAGAGACACAGAGAGAGACAGATTGACAGAGAAAGAGCGTGGGGTGGAGATGATGGTATGAGACAGAGATAGAAAGACACAGGTAGAAAAAAAAGAGTCAGAGAGAGAGAGAGAGAGAGAGAGACAGAGAGAGACACAGAGAGAGAGAGAGAGAGAGAGAAGGGAGACAGACAGAGACAGAGAGAGACAGAGAGAGAGAGAGACAGAGACGAAATTTGTTTAATGAGGGAAAAGAATAAGCACATGGCAGGCTTGTTTGCATCTTGCCCTCAAAAAAAAAAAAAAGAAGCATTTCAAACACAAAAACCACCCTCCACACCCCAACCATTAACCAAACACCCACCTGTCGCAC
>JADBJO010005117.1:7500-15000 GCA_016801955.1 Conus betulinus
CGATTGCCTTGGTGGTATACCATGCCTTCATCACAGTTGGATTTCCGTGTGCGGTGTGGCTGTTTTGTACCGGTATTTCTCTCCTTCATGTTGATGGGAGCCAGAAAAAGTGCCGCCATGTACGTGAAGACATTGAAACTTAGGACGAGGATAGACGGTGTTATGGCAGGCTGCCTTCTCACGCTTCTGTTTTTGGGCAGTTTATTACTGCAATGTGGAGATGTGGAACTAAACCCCGGTCCGCCACGCAAGGACAGCAGTCGTCAAACCTCGTTGACTCATGATAGCCGCAGAGTCAGCACTGTGAAGACAGCAAAGTTCGTCATCACGTGAGACATCGTCTCTCTCTAATGTCCGATGTCCCCTCCAACCTCGACTTGATGGCAATGCTTTAGACGATGAACACTAAATTTGATAATATGAAAGATGACATCAAAGGTATCCGTGATGGTTTGGTTGGATTACAGGAGGAGGTTCACACGTTGAGACAAGAAGTGAATGACCTGCGCTGTGAAAATGATGATCTAAAGAAGGCTGAAAGGAAGACGGACGATCTAGAAGGGCGTTCCAAGCGGAACAATTTGATCTTTCACGGTCTTCACCGCAGGCAGAACGAACGAGACGCAGGAGGAGTGTGAGGCTTCGGTCCGAGAGCTGATGACGGACCAGCTGGAACTGGCTGCTGATGTCCACTTTGACAGGGGTGCACCCGCCTGAGCAGCAAGCCGAACGTACCTATCATCGCATGCTGCACCTTCTTCAAGGATAAGGAGAAAATTCTTAAGGCCAGGAGTAAACTAAAGGGGACTAATGTGTTTATGGGGGAAGACTTCTCCCTGCGTGTAAGGGAGATAAGAAAAAGACTGTCACCTCATTTGAAGAAGGCCCAGGGAGAAGGGAAACGTGCCATCATGGTGTACGACCATCTCCCTGATCGATGGTAGGAAACATTACCTTGGTGAGGGGAGAAACTCTTCTTAGGACCAGTGAATAGGGGGGGTGGCCAGCCCAGTTCAACACCGGTTACACGGTCACATGTTTTAGGCACGCACGTGATAGTTGTGCGGGGCGGCGACGGGTGGTTCGGAGGAGCAGGAGAGGGTATGTGTGTGCAGTGTGAGAAGTGAACTTGTTGGCATTGAAAATACGGAGTGTGTAGGGGGTCAGGGACGGGGGACACATGTAAATAATCAGGAAGGGATTATTTTGAATGATCGTGGTAATGACAAGTTGAATGTTCTCATTAATGAAAATTCTGGCTGTAGTAATATTCTGCTGTACCCGGAAGTGAACGAAAATGATTTTGTACATAACATACAGAATACATGTGAACGTATCTGTCACACTTCATCACACTGTGAACTGAATGACCGTGATATTGTCAATGACAGTTGTGGTGGGAGGTCATCTCAAAAGGAGACATGTCATGAACCGAATGGCTGTGACACTGTCAGTGACAGTTTTGGTGGGGGGGTCATTTCAAAAGGAATCAGATTATGACAAAGTCGGGTTCGTTATTGTGATGTAATTTCTTCTACTCAAACGGAAAAAAAAAAGACATGAATGGGTATACAAAGGTAAGTTGTGGTGTTTATGAAAGCATGTGTGATTATGGTGATTCCAAGGAATTCGAGACCTGTTCATTTCTGCATTGGAAATGTTAATGGACTTTTACCCAAGCTAAGTAGCAAGGAATTCATGTCTTCTTTTTTGTTAAAATTTGACTTCATATGTCTTGTTGAGACGTTTGTAGAATGTCCCCAACACCTCACTTTCTGGGTTACACTGTTTTTTATAGCTATTAAGTTTACAAAGCAAGGAAGAAGATCAGGTGGGATTGTCTGCTTAATTAAAAATGAGTTTATATCTTATATTCAGGAGATTAAGACAGACCATCCCAACATTCTTCTGTTTCTGATTGATAAGAGTGTGTTTGACCTTGAAGAGAACATTATATATGTATGTACGTATATCCCACCTGAAGGATCACCTTATTATAATCATTTTGACGTTGACAATAGTGTTGATGAACTTGAACAATGTCTTTTTGATTGCATGTTGGAGTTAGACGATGTGTTTTGGATTCTATCGGGCGATCTTAACAGTAGAACTTCTGATATTTTTCCTGATATTATAGACTTCAATTATGTAAGTTGTAACTTTAGTCATGATCATTCTGATCTGGCTGGCATCATAAGGAATTCGGCTGACAATGTACTTAATAAATATGGGAAAAAAAATATTGAATATGTGCACAGCTTTTAGTCTGTGTATTCTAAACGGGGTGTGCAATGGGGATATAGATGGAAATTATACTTACATATCTGAGTCAGGAAACAGTGTCAATGACTACTTTCTGCTGTCTAAGAGACTGTTTGTTATTTGTCGTCTCGTCGTGTAAATGTTAGTGTCGGAGAGAATAGAGTCTGATCATTTGCCAGTTGAACTGCATTTAAAATTTAAATTGAAAAGAAATGTTACAAGGGGGCATACCATTACCGATGATCAATTTATTGAAAAGTTTGTGTGTGGGATAATGATTTAGGAACTATATATGTGAGAAAGTGTTCTCTGACGAAATATTATCTGAACTCGATGGGGCCATTAGCCTGATTGATTCTGATTACAATGGTGCTCTGAGTGTCTTTAATGAGTGCATCAAAAAAGAAGGCCAATGTATGAAAAAGAAAATCAACTTAACAAAACATCATAAAAGTGGTGTGATTGGTTTGATGGTGAATGTAAGTCAAGCAAGAAGAAAGCAAAAACAACTGCTTAACATTTTTAGAAAATCAAAAAGAGAAAACTGACAGTGATGCATATTGCGTAGCAACACGAGAGCATAAACATCTAATAGATAGAAAAGAAAAACAGTATAATGATTTAATATTGGAAAGGCTTGTTTCTTCAGTAAATAATCAAAACGAATTTTGGGAGAACGTACATAAAATGTCCAGTAAAAAAAACAAGTAAATAATAATTTAACAGTTGATGATTGGTTTTACCATTTTAAAGGTTTACTTGAAGTGGAAGTACTAGAGAGTGTAATAACGAAGCTAATGATGACTTTGAAACAAAATCATAATGTTGAAGAAGACTTTAGCACGATGAACCGTCCGATATCAAAAAGAAGAAGTGTTACTTGCTGTTAGAAAGCTAAAGAACGGTAAATCTGCAGGCCCAGATGAAAATTATAGAGAAATGTTGAAACATGGTGGGGATCGAGTTATTGACTTTTTTCGTAAAATTGTTTAATGTGTTGTTTGATAAAGGTGTTTTCCCAGATAATTGGACAAACTCTATTGTAATTCCTTTGTTTAAAAAGGGAGACGCAGATAATCCAGGTAAATATATAGGTATATATCTATGTGATACGAGCAGCAGTAAAATCTATAGTACAATTATAAATAGCAGACTTCAAGAATGGGTTACAGAATATAATTTGACAGGTGAATATCAGGCAGGATCAAAAGGGGCTATTCTACTGTTGATCATATGTTTACGTTGTTGTCATTGGTTCAGAAGCAATTTTGTTTAAACCGCAAATTGTATGTAGTAGCTTCATCGATTTTGAGAAAGCTTTTGATTCCATTAACAGACACACCTATTATGGCCTATACTCTTGAGAAATGGCATAAAAGGCAAAAAGGCAAAATGTTTCGTTGTATTCATAGCATGTATACTAATGTTAAAACCAGAATTAGATGTGGTTCCATGCTTACAGATTACATTAACTGCACACGTGGAGTGAAACAAGGGGATGTGTGCAGTCCCGTTTTTGTTTTCCTTGTTTATAAACGAATTAGCATTAAAAGTTATTAGGGAAGGGAAACACGGGGCTATTTTTTCGTCAGACTATTTTGAACTGTTTATATTGCTTTTGGCTGATGATGTTGTGTTGCTGTCTGAAACTGTTATCAGGTCTTCAAACACAGTTGAATAATCTGTATAAAGCAGCTTCAGCTCTCCAGCTAAAAGTAAATATGGACAAAAGTAATATTATTGTGTTCAGAAAAGGGGGGTATTTAGGAGCTAGAGAAAGATGGATGTATGCAGGAGCTGTGATGCCTGTTGTTAATGTATACAAATACCTAGGAATTTATTTTTCAACAAGATTGAGTTTTGTTATGGCATGTCGTAATTTAAGTAGTAGAGCTAAAAACGCCTTACTGTGCATTTCACAAAAGTTACATAAGTTTTAAAAATAACTCGTTGACTGTCCTTTTGAAGATTTTCGATTCACAAATTCAGCCAATTGTTCAGTACGGCGCAGAGTTATGGGGACTTGATAATGCGGCATCTGAATGTGAAAAGGTTCACTTATTTGCTCTCAAAAGATTTTTAGGCGTAGAGATGCGAACTCCTAATGACTTTGTTTACGGAGAGACAAATAGATACCCTATATATATATATATTAATTCAGCTGTAAAATGTGTAAAGTTTTGGTTAAAATTTGACAAGATGGAGGAATCTAGGCTACCCCATAAAGCTTACAAAATGTTGTATGATTTAGACATACGTGGAAAGAAAAATTGGGTTACAAATGTTCGTTGTAAACTATATATGTTTGGTTTTGGATATGTATGGCTTAACCAAGGTGTTGAGGGGATAGATAGATTTCTGCAAGTTTTCAGAGAACGGTTAATTTTATGTAGATGGCAAGAGTGGGACTCTCATATTAGTGATAGTGAAAGGTTTCATGTTTACAGAACGTTTTGCAAGGTGCCTGAGGTAAAATTTATTTACTGATGAATTTAGATAGACATTTAAGGTATGTATTGACGAGGTTTCGATTTGGCATTTCTGAAATAGCGCAACATCGTTTACGTTACAAAACACATAGTAATGCTGACTTAAAATGTCCGCTTTGCAAAAATGAAAAAGAAGATGATGTTCATTTTGTCTTATGTTGTCCTGTTTTGAGTGACTTAAGAACTCAGTATATACCTAGTAAATTTTATGCAGATCCAAATAAATTTAGACTTGCATTGCTTATGGCAACAGAGCATAAACAAACTGTGAAACAACTGTCCATTTATCTTTACAAAGCATTCAAGTTGCGTTCTGTTCTGGTTTCTTGATTAGATACTAAATATGTTGTTAATTATGCATTTGTGTATAGAAGTTATGTACCCCTTCATGAGGGGCAATGGCCTATACATGAATAAACTTTTCAAAGATATATACCAAAAGCATATCTTGTGGGCGAGATATCTTCAAACGAATGTATCTTATAGATGAGATATCTTCAAAGTTACATACATTGCGGGTTGAAGTTTTTCAAAGTTGCATACTTTGTGGGTGAAAGAGAGATCTTCAAAATTACATAGTTTGAGAGTTGCAGATTTGCAAAAGTGCATACGTGGTGGTTTGAAGACCTTAATGGTATATACTCGTGGGTACATACCTTGTGGGTTGAAGAAATACGTAAGATCGAAGGTCATCAAAGGTGAATGCTTAATGGATTGAAAATCTTAGAGACAAGAACCACTTGTAACATTCTTCAGGCCGTCGACCCTTCTTCCTGGTGGATATTGCACCGTGCGAGGCGGGGGGGGGGGGGGGACTGGACACAAAATAGAAACGAATGGAAACACAAAAATCAATGCTTTTGTCGGTTTTTTGTTTTGTTTTTTGTTGTTGCTGTTGTTGTATAGGCGAGAGGCAACATAGTGCACGGTGGGAAAATGCTCAGGGTGCCCTGTTTCCTTTTCGAACGTCCCAATACCTTTCCATGTTTGTTTGTCTGTTTTTTTTTGACGGTCGATTCTTACTGAACCACGATAGCGACTACAGAATCGTTATCGACTGTACCGGGGACTAATAGGTCTACATAAATACCGACCACGGAGATTAAAATCAAGGAAGCTTTACTTTTCCCCAGGAGAGAGAGAGAGAGAGAGAGAGAGAGAGAGAGAGAGAGAGAGAGAGAGAGAGAGAGGCTGATTTTAATCCATAAATAAATACAAATTCAGGTAAGGGTGACATTATTTTCATTTTCTTGTTAAATAATTTCTTCAAAGCTTTACGGCTGTAACTTTATAATTTTTATGGCATTTGGAGTAGAATATGGAAAATGATCTGGTTACACGTTCATGTATGTCTACTTGTCATAATGATGTATGTTTATATTTACAGATATATGTGTCTACGTTTATGGTGTTTTTATTTGTCGTAATGATGCGCATTAAATGTTTGCAGGTATGTGTGATTATTTCCTATGCGTTTACATTAAAGTTGCATTGAATCTGAGCAATCATCACAAATTCATCATTTTCTCCTTCCTTTTAAACAAGAGATATAAACATTGAGTTTTGTCGTTTTTTTTTTTTTTTTTTTTAAATTCCTAAATCTATGTCAAAGCAAGATTTGAACCTGTAAACCCCAAAGTGAGAATCAGTTGACAATCGTACCTGTCACCATTCAAATGACTGCTTAGAAAACACTACCACCCTTCCCTCCCCTCCTAAAGCATTCTCTCTCTCTCTCTCTCTCTCTCTCTCTCATCACCATCATCATCATTGTAATACGTACTGAGGAATAAAAAAAAAACAAAAAAACTCTCCTCCTCTTAGAAAAAAAATGCTCTCTCTCTCTCTCTCTCTCTCTCAACCTCTCTCAACCTCTTTTAATGGCGCTGATCGTGACGACAGTCTGTCTTTGACATTCCTAAGCCTCGCAACCTTTATGCGACAGACTATAGACCATTTGTCACCTTCAGAGACCATTTGTCACCTTCAGAGACCATAGACCATTTGTCACCTTCATAGACCATAGACCATTTGTCACCTTCAGAGACTATAGACCATTTGTCACCTTCAGAGACCATAGACCATTTGTCACCTTCAGAGACCATAGACCATTTGTCACCTTCAGAGACTATAGACCATCTGTCACCTTCATAGACCATAGACCATTTGTCACCTTCAGAGACCATAGACCATCTGTCACCTTCAGAGACCATAGACCATCTGTCACCTTCAGAGACCATAGATCATCTGTCACCTTCAGAGACCATAGACCATCTGCCACCTTCATAGACCATAGACCATCTGTCACCTTCATAGACCATAGACCATCTGTCACCTTCAGAGACCATAGACCATCTGTCACCTTCAGAGATCATAGACCATTTGTCACCTTCATAGACCATAGACTATTTGTCGCCTTCAGAGACCATAGACCAGCTTGTCACCTTCAGAGACCATAACTAGCTTGTCACCTTCAGAGACCATAGACCATTTGTCACCTTCTGACACAGACCACTTGTGACCTTCAGACATAGACCGGTTTGTCACCTTTAGAGACCATAGACCATTTGTCACATTCAGACACAGACCATTTGTCACCTTCAGACATAGACCAGCTTGTCATCTTCAGAGACCATAGACCATTTGTCATCTTCAGAGACCATAGACCATTTGTCACCTTCAGACATAGACCATTTGTCACCTTCAGACATAGACCATTTGTCACCTTCAGAGACCATAGACCATTTGT
>JADBJO010005117.1:20000-25000 GCA_016801955.1 Conus betulinus
TTCTATCCTGCGTTTAAGGGGGTTAATCCTGCAAACTCTCTGTTCTCAAAGGTTGGGCAGAATCGTACCCTTTACATTATGACTCATGACATCAGACAGGTAGTTGGACACGTGAAGACAGATAATCATGACTCACCAAGACACATAATTATAACCCAGAAAAAGAGGAAGCTACGACTCTTCTGCAAGCACATTGTATCCTTGGCATCACTCTATTGCCCATGAAGCCTATATGCAGCAATGATAACACTCGCCAAAGAGGAACACAGAATGCTTGTAGCCAGTAATAGCTGCAAATCTTAACTGTTTTAAGCGCTCACATATTGCTGGAGTCGTAAGGTTTTGACTCAGTGAAGACAAAATCACTGTAAATTACTTTTTTCACAGAATAATCACTGCGTTCACATCAACTCTTCTCCTCATGTAATCATTACTGTTTTTCAGACAGGATTTTGTTCGTGATAATGGTAATTGAACTATTTTCTTACTTAGGAAGTAAACACGAAGTTTTAAACTCTGTAAAATTCCCTTACAATTTTGTCTTGGATATCTGAAAAATCTCCTGAAACCTTACCTAGTCTCAAAGACTTGCATGTCACCCTCAGAGACGGCAACGCTAACACATTCATCATCGAGTCACACGTTTGGCTTGGGGGGGGGGGGGGGGGGGGGGGGGGGGGGGGGGGGGGGGGGGGGGGGGGGGAGGCATGCGAACAAAGGGGGTGGGGAAAGGGGACAAAAGGGAGAAGTATGGGAGCAATAGGGGGAGAGGGACAAAGTCGGTACAAGAGTGGAGAAATAAAGAGGAGAGGGGAGAAGTAATGGGGAGGGGGGGGAATGTCGATGGGGATGAATGTCCCGGTTGGAAACAGAGAGGAGAGATTGGCGAGAAAGGGAGAGATGGGGAGAGATGGGTGGGGGGGGGGGGGGGGGAACAGATTTGGGAGAAGTATGGGGTAGGGAGAGAGACAGAAGGATAGTGTAGACAGGGGCGAAAATAGGAAAGAGAAGAAAGGGAAAAAAAAGAGAGAGAGAGAGAGAAGGGGGGGGGGGGAGAGAGAGACACAGAGTGAGAGAGAAAGAGAGAGAGAGAGAGAGAGAGAGGTAGGGGAGGGGGAGGGAGGGAAAGGGGGGAAAGGAAGAGGAGCGAAGATAGGAGATAGAGAAAGATAACTTGGGTACGGGAGAGAGGAGAGAGGAGGGGGGGGGGGGGGGGGGGGGGGGGGGAGCGAGGGGGAGAGAAGGAGATTGGGTAAAGGAAAGATGGGAGAGAGAGAGGAGACAGGGGGGTGGGGGGGGGGGGGGGGGGAGGGAGAGAGAGATATAAAGGTAGGGGAGAGAGAAGACCTAGGGGGGAGTAGGAGGAAGACCTATGGCGAGAGAGCAGAGAGGGTCAAGGGGGAGTTGGGGGACGTAGCGATGAGAGCAGAAGGGTCAAGGAGAAATTGGAGGGGTAGGGGAAAGATGGAGGGAGGGTAGGAGAGACAAAATGATAGTTAGTTGGTGGTGGTCGTAAAGAAAGGGGGTAGGAGAGAGTCTGGAGAGGTAGCAGAGAGGAGGGGGACAAGAGATAGAGCAAGAGAGGACATGGGAGAGAGAGAGAGAGAGAGAGAGAGAGAGAGAGAGAGAGAGAGAAAGAAGAGGGGAAGAAGAGGGACGGGGGAAAGAGATGGGAGGTGCAGGAGAGGGTAGAAGGAAGTAGCAGAGAGAGAGAGGAGGAACAGGGGTAAGGGGAGACTGGTAAGAAAAAGAATAAGAGTGCTAAGGAATGGAGGGGAGAAGTGAGGGGTGGGGAGATGGGAGAAGTGAGGGGTGGGGAGATGGGAGAAGTGAGGGGTGGGGAGATGGGAGAAGTGAGGGGTGGGGAGATGGGAGAAGTGAGGGGTGGGGAGATGGGGAGAGTGAGGGGTGGGAGATGGGAGAAGTGAGGGGTGGGAGATGGGAGAAGTGAGGGGTGGGGAGATGGGAGAAGTGAGGGGTGGGGAGATGGGAGAAGTGAGGGGTGGGGAGATGGGAGAAGTAAGGGGTGGGGAGATGGGAGAAGTGAGGGGGTGGGGAGATGGGAGAAGTAAGAACGAGAAGGGAGGATAGTGGAGGGAGAGGGGAGGGAGAGAGAAGTAGGATGGAGTGGTGACAGGACAGAAAAAAGAGGAGGTGGGGGGGGGGGGGGGGGGAGTAGGAGAAAGAGAGTGCGAGTACGGAAAAAAGAGGGCTGATGAGGGGGAGGGGGCAGGTAGGACAGGTGGGGGGGGGGGGGCAGTCATGAGAAAGAGAGGGGAGGGGCAGAAGAAGAGAGAGGAGGAGAAGAAGTAGGTAGGGAAGAGAGGAGACATAAAACACATAGGGAGAGGGGGGGGGGAGGAAGGAGACATATAAAAACACAGAGGGGAGGGGGAGGGGAAGGAAGGAGACAGATAAAGCACAGAGGGGAGGGGGAGGGGGAGAAAGGAGACAGATAAAGCACAGAGGGGGAGGGGAGAGAAAGGAGACAGATAAAACACAGAGGGAGGGGGGGGGAAGGGAGAAAGGAGACAGATAAAGCACAGAGGGGAGGAGAGAAAGGAGACAGATAAAAACACAGAGGGGAGGGGGAGGGAGAAAGGAGACAGATAAAGCACAGAGGGGAGGAGAGAAAGGAGACAGATAAAACACAGAGAGGGGAGGGGGAAGGGGGAGAAAGGAGACAGATAAAACACAGAGGGGAGGAGAGAAAGGAGACAGATAAAAACACAGGAGGGGAGGGGGAGGGGAGGAAGGAGACATATAAAACACAGAGGGGAGGGGGAGGGGAGGAAGGAGACATATAAAACACAGAGGGGAGGAGGAGAGAAAGGAGACAGATAAACACAGAGGGGAGGGGGAGGGGAGGAAGGAGACAGATAAAGCACAGAGGGGAGGGGGCGGGGAGGAAGGAGACAGATAAAGCACAGAGGGGAGGAGAGGAGAGAAAGAGACATAATAAAACACAGAGGGGAGGGGGAGGGGAGGAAGGAGACATATAAAAACACAGAGGGGAGGAGAGAAAGGAGACAGATAAAACACAGAGGGGAGGGGGAGGGGAGGAAGGGACAGACAGATAAAACACAGAGGGGAGGGGGAGGGGAGGAAGGCGACAGATAAAGCACAGAGGGGAGGGGGAGGGGAGAAAGGAGACAGATAAAACACAGACGGGAGGGGGAGTGGAGGGGGAGGAGAAGCAGGGAAGGGAGGAGACAGATAAAGCACACACAGGGGAGGGGGAGGGGAAAGAGCAGAGGAACATGGTAGAGAGAGAAGGCAATGGCAGGAGAGGAGGGAAGGGGGGGGGGGGGGGGCAGAGACAGAGAATGGTTATGGGTTGGATTCGGAGATGGTCACAGTCGAGCGACCAGAGGAGGAGGTATGAGGTCAGTGGCTTACGGGACGAAGCGGCCATGGGCACTGAGTCAGTCAGGTGGCTCAAACGGTCAGGGGCACACAAAGGGATCAGGTGGGCACACAAAGGGATCAGGTGGACACACAAAGGGACCGGTCAGTCACGTTCTGTCTGCAGTAACTGGTCAGCTCTGTGTGGTCGAATGGCTAAGCTTTCCCTTACGTCTTGTTCTGAAATGATCCACACTCATGATTTTCTCTGGAAACCTGGGTACATTGTTAAGCTGTCTCCACCACTGGGTACATTGTTAAGCTGTCTCCACCACCGGGTACATTGTTAAGCTGTCTCCACCACTGGGTACATTGTTAAGCTGTCTCCACCACTGGGTACCTTTTTAAGCTGTCCTCACCAAACTTTATGGCTTAGTCAACAAAACTATGGCCCTGAATCTGTACAAAAAATCGTTTGTTTTCTTGTTCATAAACACGGGAGTAAACAAAAACAAAATGTCTCAGCATGTCGTGGATTTGAGCAGACCCATACTCTCAAAGAAGAAAAGCTGAGTACAGTATGCCATGGGTCTGGCCAGACCCATGCATTCTAGACACAAAGAGTAAACAAAAACAGAACCAGCCCAGTACGTCAATGGTCTGAACAGACCACAAGGCAATGGCATAGGTTTATTCTATCAGAAGACAAGGAGGGCGTGTGGAGACCCATGATGTTTGGTAAAGGTTCATTCTATCAGAAGACAACGACGGTCCATGGAGACCCATGATGGACGGCAAAGGTTTATTCCTTCACAAAAAGCTTGGGTCCCTGAAGACCCACAACGTATGGTGCGCAAAATTGTGGGTGATGTACGGGAAAAGGTTGGGCTCAGCTGTAGACGCTTCTCTGGACAAGACAAGACTAAAACAAAGACTGTAGCTCCACTAAGAACCAAGGCAAAACAGAAATAGACAAAACAAGCTGCATAAAACAAGACTGTAGCTCCACTAAGAACCAAGGCAAAATAGAAATAGACAAAACAAGCTGCATAAAACAAGACTGTAGCTCCACTAAGAACCAAGGCAAAACAGAAATAGACAAAACAAGCTGCAAACTAGCAGTGACATGTTGCACAACCGGAAACAGATAAGTGAATTTTCAGCAAATAATTATTGTTGTCCATAGGTGTCATAAACAATGCACATTACAGGCACATGCCTCAGCTGCTGATAGTTCCTTGAGAATTGTTTGGTGCATTTTCATGCGCGCATTTCATTCTTTTCAGTGTGTCAAGACGACATATATCTGGAAAACTCACTTTGTCTGTTCTATATTGTGTGGTAGATGGGCGCTGCTATGCACCCTCTGGTGTGTTTACATCTATCTTTCCCTGACAGCCTTTCAAACTCACTGCAGTCAATCTCCATGTCATTCGGTTTGACAGGTCACAGGGGCGGATCACTTTCTTAAAAATAAGGGAATAAATTTGATAGTGCTTGGGGAAGAGGGGGGGGGGGGGGAGGGATTAGAAGGGCCAGACTTAAATCCATAACTTCTTCTGCAGCAAATGAAGTAATGTCTGGGAAAAAAAATATCCTGAAAGATGGTAAGTGGCAAAAGGGAGGAGGTAATTCACGCAATGGAGAATTATCAC
>JADBJO010005117.1:30000-35000 GCA_016801955.1 Conus betulinus
CAGTTAAAGCTGTCGTTGGTATAGCCAGCTATAGTGGGTAGTTAAAGCTGTCGTTGGGCAGTTTAAAGCTGTCCTTGATATAGCCAGCTAATATACAGAGGCCATCATCGGAGTGGATAATGGCCAACGTGTACCAAGTTTCACAGTTTATATGAATAATCAATCATAGATAAGATTCTAATCATTTCCGATTTTATGGCAGGGTGTTAATGTGCAATAAACCGCATATGTGTGAACACGAATGATACTCCTCTTCGACTGCAAATGGAGCATAACAAATTAGTAAAATAGATCTAGTTGCAACATTGGATTCAACGCCTTCTTCCTTGCGCTGAACACAGAAGCGATCAAAGCTAAGTGCATTTTCGTTATTTGTTTAATTTTTGTTGCACCTGAAGAAGACCTAAGAGGTCGAAACGCGTTGTGGTTTGTCTTGTGACTCGTTTGTCCACGTTTCTCTGGGCGGTTCGTTGACATTTATTTAAGATAAAATTAGTAAAAACCCAGAAACCTTTATGTAACTGTTATTTTGAGTTCTGAGAACCATACTAGTTTTTTGCCGAATGCTGTAAATGTGATGAGGTTAGATATGGGCACGAAGTAACTAATGATGGCAACATGCTCTTAGCTGTTAGACGCGTGTAGAGGTGGAGATACAGGCTAGGGTCGCATTCGGATCATTAGGAATATCAGTCAAGCAGAATGGCTTGATACAGCCTAGCGCATAAGCCTCTATTCCCTGCATCCTGACCCCTGTTTCCGCCACAATGCTGCCTCTCGCCCCCCCCCCCCCCCCCCCCCCCTCCAATCCCACCCCATCACCCATTTTTTTTTTTTTTTCGAACTCTCATTATATATGTTTATCAAATAAGGTTTTTTTTTTTTCTTTTTACTTCAGCATAATGTACACTTGCCTTTGGGTCTTTTCAATTTAGAACATCAGACTAACCTCCCATTTTCCTCCCCCCCCCCCCCCCCACCTCCCCCCCGGCATCCTTCCCTTCCTCACTTTTTTTTCCCCCTTCCCTCCTCTCCTACTGACGCCAGTCGTCCACACAGTCTTTGATTTCCCTCTGTGCCCGCAGGCGCACACAGCGCACAGGACTTCCTTCAAAGTGCCGCCGCCAGACAGTAAGGCGGAAAGGAGGGATGGGGGAGAGGGGTGGGGGGTGGGGTTGGCGACAAGAGTAGCGAGACAGCGAGACGGACAGACCAGGCGAGAGGTGGGCGGGGAGAGAGGAGGGGGTAGGGAGCGTGGTCATGGTCCCCTGTAACCACCATCACCTCCACCACCTTCTCCTCCTCTTCCTGCCAATGGACACGGCTGACTGGACATTATGACAGTGGTTTAGTGGACACACTGGCAGTGGTCAACAAGCCTTCAGAAACTCTGGAAGGAAGCACACACACACACACACACACACACACACACACATGCGTGCTTTTTTTTTTTTTGGCACGAGCATATCACTTTTATCCCGTCGATGCCCTATCTGATTACCACACAGTAAAAAGTACACTCTGTCTGTGTGTCTGCCTGCCTGTAGTCTGTCTGTCTGTCTGTCTCTCTCTCTCTCTCTCTCTCTCTCTCTCTCTCTCTCTCTCTCTCTCTCTCTCTCTCACATTATATATTGCATTATTCATGCTAAATTGCTATGTATTCATTGTTGCATACGCTGTTCTATGCAATGTTTCCTTTCAGAGATTTACATTCTTTTCCTTTGTTTGAGGGCTGGATGAAGAAAAGCCTTATTTCTTTCCCCAATAAACAACATTTTGGTTCGTTAATTTGCTCTCTCTCTCTCTCTCTCTCTCTCTCTCTCTCTCTCTCTCTCTCTCTCTCTCTCTTAAAGCAGACAGGTAATTCGGTCTTTGATGTGATGTTTAGAAAAGAAAAGCCGTAGAAGCCCTGCCTACACTGTCACCATCAGACAACGGTGATCGGACGGTCACATAGGTATGACTGCCTATAGGCCTCAAAACATCATAACATTTTCATATGGTCGAAACAGTCTTCTTTTTAAAGCCAAAAGACTAGTAGATCAATAGTTAACAGTCAAGCTACTTTTCATACGTATTTTTTTTCTTGGTTTTTGACCTCAAGTGGCAGTAAAATTGATTGCCATGAAACAGATAAATATGACTCATGACAACAGATAATTATGATTCGTGAAGACAAATATTTATGACTCATTAAACACATAATTATGACTCAAGAATTCAGATAATTATGACTCACGAAAAGAGCGAGAATACGACTCCAGAAAGCAGACAGCTAACTATAATTCATGAAAGCAGACACATTTCTCCAGAAAACAGACGATCATGTCTCATGAAAACTATAACTCATGAAAACAGATAATCATAAACAATTATCGACAACATTTTTTTTTTAGGGATAATCAACTGATTTCACAGGACAATAACTGTTTAACGGGGATAACAACTTTTGTTTCATCTACATTTTTGACATCATCTCGCACTACGTGAAAACAGTATGATCTACACTTTTCTTGATGAAAGCAGCACTTCTTTATGTGGGCAAGTCACCCTGTAATTCAGTCTTTGATGTCAGATAAAAACCCTGAAATCTTAGCCAGAGCCAAAGACTTGCACATCGCCATCAATCAACAATGCTAACACAGTCATACATGATGACCAACCGTTGGGTGGGGTGGAAGAGAGGGAGAAAGGGGAGAGAGAGAGAGAGAGAGAGAGAGAGAGAGAGAGAGAGAGAGAGAGAGAGAGAGAGAGAGAGAGAAAAGAAAAACGGAGAGAGGGGAGAGGTAGAGATGAGAGAGAGAGAGAGGAGATAGGAGAAAAAAGAGGGATGGGGAAGAGAGAGGGGATGGGTGGAAGGGAGAAAAAAAAAGGGGGGGGGGGGGGGGGGGCTGGAAAACAGAGGGGAGAGGAAGGTGAGAGAGGGCATGGTTGGGAGAGAGTGAGAGATGGGGGAGAAATAGGCGTGAAAATAGAGAGGGGGGATAGGGGAGAGAGAAGAGGGGCAATGGAGTGAGGAAGAAGGGAAGAGAAGGGTTGGGGGGGGGGGGGGGGAGAGAGAGGGAGGAGAGAGAGAGGGGGGGGGGAGAGAGGGAGAGAGAGAGGAGAATGGGGGAAAAAGGTGGGAGTAGTGGAGTAGTAGAAGGGTGAAAAGGGGAAGAGAGGGGAGAGACAGGGAAGAAAGGAAAAAGCAGGGAAAACAGAGGAGAGATGCGGTGAGAGAAGGAAAGGTAGGGGGAGAAATGAAGTGGGGGGGGGGGGGGGGGGGAGAGAGTGAGGTAAGAGAGGAAGCAGGTACTGAGATACCAAAGAGTGTGGAAATGTAAGACAGAGGAAGATAACTGGGGAAGAATAGGGATGGGTGGTGGAAAGACAAAAGGTAGCTAAAAGAGGGGAGGGATAGCAAGGGGGGGGGGGGGGGGGGGGTAAGTGGAAAGAGAGGGGAGAGATTGGGGAGAGAGGAAAGGTAGGGGAGCAAGAGAGAAGAGAGGCACGGAAGAGAAGGGAGAGGCATGGAAGAGAAGGGGGGGGGGGGGGGGGGGCTAGGAGAGGACGAGAGGGAAGAGAGCGGGGTAGGTGGGGGGGAAAAGAGCAGTCAGAGGAAATGAAGAGGAGCAAAAGAGAAGAATAGGAAGTGGAAGGGAAATTGTGTGTGTGTGTGTGGGGGTGGGGGGGGGGGGGGGGATAGTGTAGACTGGAGAGAAATAGCCATGTGAGAGGCAGGTGGGGGAGAAAGGAGAGGATTAGGGGGAGGAGGAGAGGAGAGAGAGGAGGGTAAGAAGGAGAGTAAGGGAAAGGTAGAGAATGGCAGGGGAGAGACCTGCAGGGTTAGGGAGAGAGAGAGAGAGAGAGAGAGAGAGAGAGAGAGAGAGAGAGAGAGAGAGAGAGAGAGAAGGGAGGAGACAGGAGAAGGTTAGCGGGACAGCTGTCAGACATTAAAATGGGGAAGGGGTTGGGTGGGTGTGCAGCTGGTCACAGTCGAGCGACCAGAGGAGGAGGTATGAGGTCAGTGGCTTACTGGACGAAGCGGCCATGGGCACTGAGTCAGTGGCTCAAGGGACCGGTCACTCACGTTCTGTCTGCAGTGGTCAGTCAGCTCTGTGTGGCCAAATGGCTAAGCTGTATGGGGTACTCTCTGATTTGCTGCAGTCTCTTCAGGCCTCAGGGGCGGATCAACCGTCCAGCAGGGAAGGGCTGGTTCGTTTGTTTGGTTTCGTTTTTAGAGGTTCTGTAGAAGGTCAAAAGACTGGGAGCAACGTTGAAAACTGTAGAGGAGATGGAGGGGTGGTAGGGGGGGGGGGGGTGAGAGGGGGGCAAAAGAGGCAGGCAGGACCTTTTGTTCAAGACATGAAAATACTTGTGGAAAAGATCTCTGCATTAGTGGAGCGTCTGAAGAAGGGGAGTATCATTTACTGACTGGCTGACAATCACTATGTTTTGTGGGTAGGTTGGTGTGTGTGTGTGTGTCTGTGTCTGTGTCTGTGTGTTTTTGTGTGTGTGTGTGTGTGTGTGTGTGTGAGTGTGTGTGTGTGTGTGTGTGTGTGTGTGTGTGTGTTGTGTGTGTGTGTGAGTGTGTGTGTGTGGGGGGGGGGGGGGGGCGGTAGGAAAAAGAATAGGGGTAAAATCAGTATGGTTAAAAGGTCCACATCCATGCATTGACCCCATTGATCATGTGTGTGTGTGTGTGTGTGTGTGTGTGTGTAGAATGAAGAAGTCCAACAAAAAATCTCTCCAGGCAGCATACTGTCTAAATCCTTTACGCCACACTCCCCAGTCTCCCCAACCCGCCTACCCCACCAAGCCTCCGTCCTCCTCACACCCTCTAATCAAACCCTTAAACCCCCCATCCTGCTACCATCCATCTCACACCCACCCCCACCCCACCCCCACCCCACCTCTTTTTGTCCAAATACAATTTCATCAAACGAATTACTTTCTCAGCAATACGTGGACTTGATTTGACGTGTTCTCAACTTGGGAAAACCAGGCTAACATACACT
>JADBJO010005117.1:40000-42167 GCA_016801955.1 Conus betulinus
GGGAGGGAAAGGAAGAGGAGCGAAGATAGGAGATAGAGAAAGAGAACTTGGGTACTGGAGAGATATAGAGGTTGGGGGTGGGGGGGAGGGTGGTGGGGGGTGGGGCGGGTGTTGGGGGGGGGTAGTAGCTAGTGAGAGGAGACCTTGAGGGGTAGGAAAGATGGAGGGAGGGTAGGAGAGACAAAAATGATAGTTGGTGGTGGTGGCCAGGGGAGGAGAAGAGACTGATAAAGGTAGGGGAGAGAGAAGACCTATGGGGAGAGAGAAGACCTATGGGGAGAGAGAGACCTATGGGAGAGAGAAGACCTATGGGGAGAGAGAAGAGAGACGTAGGGGGAGTGGGGGAGCGGTAGCGATGAGAGCAGAAAGGGTCCAGGAAGAAATTGAGGGGTAGGGGAGAGTGAGGGAGGGTAGGAGAGACAAAATGATAGTTAGTTGGTGGTGGTCGTAAAGAAAGGGGGTAGGAGAGGAGTTCTGAGAGGTAGCAGAGAGGCTGGGGGAACAAGAGATAGAGCAAGAGAGGACATGGGAGGAGAGGGAGAGAGAGAGAGAGAGAGAGAGAGAGAGAGAGAGAGAGAGAGAATAGAGCGAGAGAGAGAGAGAGAAGACCGAAGAGGGAATGGGAAAGAGATGGTAGGTGGCAGGAGAGGGTAGGAGGAAGAAGCAGAGAGAGAGAGAAGGACACAGGTCAGGGGAGGCTGGTAAGAAAAAGAATAAGCGTGGTAAGTGACTATTTCGAGGGGAGAGTACGGGGTGGGGAGATGGGGAGAGGAGAAGTAAAGAAAAGAGCAGGAGGATAGTGGAGGGAGAGGGGAGAAGTAGGAATGGAGTGGTGACAGGAAAGAAAAAAGAGGAGGTGGTGGGGGGGGGGGGGAGTCGGAAACGAGAGTGCAAGTACGGAAAAAAGAGGCTGATGAAGGGGTAGGGGGCAGGTAGGACGGGGGGAGGGGGTGGGGGGGGGCAGTCATGAGAAAGAGAGGGGAGGGGCAGAAGAAGAGAGGGATGAGAAGAAGTCGGGGAAGAGAGGAGTACATAAAACACATAGGGGGAGGGGGAGGGGAGGGGGAGACAGATGAAGCACAGAGGGGGAGGGGGGAGGGGAGAAAGGAGACAAATAAAACACAGAGGGGAGGGGGAGGGGAGAACAGGAGACAGTAAAACACAGGAGGGGGAGGGGGGAAGGGAGGAAGGAGACAGATACAACACACCGAGGGAGGGGAGGGTGGGGGAGAAAGAGCCACCCGATACAAGCACAGAAGGGGAGGGGGCGGGGAGGAGAGGAGGACAGATGAAGCACATAGGGAGGGGAGAACCGAGCAGACAGATAAAAACACCAGAGGGATGAGGGGGAAAGGGGTGGAAGGAGACAGATAAAGGACAGAGGGGAAGGGGAGGGGAGGAAGGAGACAGATAAAGCACAGAGGGAGGGGGAGGGGAGAAAGGAGACTTGGCGGATAATCGGCTCAGAGGGGGAAGGAGGAGGGGCGGGGGAGGAGACGAAGGAAGGAGGAGAGACAGATTAAAGCACAGTAGGGCGAGGGGGAGGGGAGAAGAAGGAAAGAAAGGAGACAGATAAAACACAGAGGAGAGGGGGAAGGGAGAAGAAGAAGAAAGGAGACAGATAAAGCACAGAGGGGAGGGGGAGGGGAGAAAGGAGAAAGCTATAAAGCCACAGCGGGGAAGGGGAGGGGGGAGGCGACGTCAGGGCAGGGAGGAAGAAGGATAAAGCCACAGCTGGGAGGGGGAGGGGAGAAAGGAGACAGATAAATCACAATGACAGGAGTGTAAGGGGAAGGGATGGGAGAAGAAGCAGGAAGGGAGGGACGATAAAAGCACAGAGGAGGGGGAGTGGAGAAATGAGAAAGTAAGCACAGAGTGGAAAGTGGGAAGAGGGGATTGAGGAGAAGCAGGGAAGGGAGGAGACGATGAACGCACGGAGGTGATGGGGAGGGAAAGAGCAGAGGAACAATGTAGAAAGCAATGCAGGAGAGAGGGACCGGGGGGGTGGGGGGCATAGACAGAGATGTTATGGGTTGGAATTCGGAGTGGCACAGTCAGCGACAAGAGGAGGAGGTATGAGGTCGTGGCTTACGGGACGAAGCGGCCATGGCACTGAGTCAGTGCTCAGGTGGCTCCCCCACACTAAAGGGAGCATGTGACACACAAA
>JADBJO010005117.1:50544-53044 GCA_016801955.1 Conus betulinus
GATACAGCCAGCTATAGTGGGCAGTTAAAGCTGTCGTTGGTATAGCCAGCTATAGTGGGTAGTTAAAGCTGTCGTCGGGCAGTTTAAAGCTGTCCTTGATATAGCCAGCTAATATACAGAGGCCATCATCGGAGTGGGATAATGGCCAACGTGTACCAAGTTTCACAGTTTATATGATAATCAATCATAGATAAGATTCTAATCATTTCCGATTTTATGGCAGGGTGTTAATGTGCAATAAACCGCATATGTGTGAACACGAATGATACTCCTCTTCGACTGCAAATGGGAGCATAACAAAATGTAGTAAAATAGATCTAGTTGCAACATTGGATTCAACGCCTTCTTCCTTGCGCTGAACACAGAAGCGATCAAAGCTAAGTGCATTTTCGTATTTGTTTAATTTTTGTTGCACCTGAAGAAGACCTAAGAGGTCGAAACGCGTTGTGGTTTGTCTTGTGACTCGTTTGTCCACGTTTCTCTGGGCGGTTCGTTGACATTTATTTAAGATAAAATTAGTAAAAACCCAGAAACCTTTATGTAACTGTTATTTTGAGTTCTGAGAAAACCATACTAGTTTTGCCGAATGCTGTAAATGTGATGAGGGTAGATATGGGCACGAAGTAACTAATGATGGCAACATTCTCTTAGCTGTTAGACGCGTGTAGAGGTAGAGATACAGGCTAAGGTCACATTCGGATCATTAGGAATATCAGTCAAGCAGAATGGCTTGATACAGCCTAGCGCATAAGCCTCTATTCCCTGCATCCTGACCCCTGTTTCCGCCACAATGCTGCCTCTCGCACCCCCCCCCCCCCCCCCCCCCCCCCCCCAATCCCACCCCATCACCCATTTTTTTTTTTTTTTTTTCGATCTCTCATTATATATGTTTATCAAATAAGGTTTCTTTTTTTTCTTTTTACTTCAGCATAATGTACACTTGCCTTTGGGTCTTTTCAATTTAGAACATCAGACTAACCTCCCATTTTCCTCCCCCCCCCCACCTCCCCCCGGCATCCTTCCCTTCCTCACTTTTTTCCCCCTTCCCTCTTCTCCTACTGACGCCAGTCGTCCACACAGTCTTTGATTTCCCTCTGTGCCCGCAGGCGCACACAGCGCACAGGACTTCCTTCAAAGTGCCGCCGCCAGCCAGACAGTAAGGCGGAAAGGAGGGATGGGGGAGGGGGTGGGGGGGGTGGGGTTGGCGACAAGAGAGTAGCGAGACAGCGAGACGGACAGACCAGGCGAGAGGGTGGGCGGGGAGAGAGGAGGGGGTAGGGAGCGTGGTCATGGTCCCCTGTAACCACCATCACCTCCACCACCTTCTCCTCCTCTTCCTGCAATGGACACGGCTGACTGGACATTATGACAGTGGTTTAGGGACACACTGGCAGTGGTCAACAAGCCTTCAGAAACTCTGGAAGGAAGCACACACACACACACACACACATGCGTGCTTTTTTTTTTTTTGGCACGAGCATATCACTTTTATCCCGTCGATGCCCTATCTGATTACCACACAGTAAAAAAGTACACTCTGTCTGTGTGTCTGCCTGCCTGTAGTCTGTCTGTCTGTCTGTCTGTCTCTCTCTCTCACATTTATATATTGCATTATTCATGCTAAATTGCTATGTATTCATTGTTGCATACGCTGTTCTATGCAATGTTTCCTTTCAGAGATTTACATTCTTTTCCTTTGTTTGAGGGCTGGATGAAGAAAAGCCTTATTTCTTTCCCCAATAAACAAACATTCGTTCGTAATTTGCTCTCTCTCTCTCTCTCTCTCTCTCTCTCTCTCTCTCCTCTCTCTCTCTCTCTCTCTCTCTCTTAAAGCAGACAGGTAATTCGGTCTTTGATGTTTAGAAAAGAAAAGCCGTAGAAGCCCTGCCTACACTGTCACCATCAGACAACGGTGATCGGACGGTCACATAGGTATGACTGCCTATAGGCCTCAAAACATCATAACATTTTCATATGGTCGAAACAGTCTTCTTTTTTAAAGCCAAAAGACTAGTAGATCAATAGTTAACAGTCAAGCTACTTTTCATACGTATTTTTTTTCTTGGTTTTGACCTCAAGTGGCAGTAAAAATTGATTGCCATGAAGACAGATAAATATGACGCATGACAACAGATAATTATGACTCGTGAAGACAAAGTATTTATGACTCATTAAACACATAATTATGACTCAAGAATTCAGATAATTATGACTCACGAAAAGAGCGAGAATACGACTCCAGAAAGCAGACAGCTAACTATAATTCATGAAAGCAGACACATTTCTCAAGAAAACAGACGATCATGTCTCATGAAAACTATAACTCATGAAAACAGATTATCATAAACAATTATCGACAACATTTTTTTTTTAGGGATAATCAACTGATTTCACAGGACAATAACTGTTTAACGGGATAACAACTTTGTTTCATCTACATTTTTGACATCATCTCGCACTACGTGAAAACAGTATGATCTACACTTTTCTTGATGAAAGC